>MDSB01000004.1:1190629-1213181 GCA_001754015.1 Brettanomyces anomalus
ATAATAATAATAATAATAATAATAAATATAGACCCCCCATTCTGTGTACTTACTTGGTCTCAGTTTATTATTATACTCATCCTCGTTATTATTACTATTGTCACATATTTTTTTTTTTTTTTGAGGGGGTTAATTTTTACCCCATACTTTTTTTTTCTTTTTCTCAGACTTCTTCAGACTTGAGTTTCTTTTCCTTCTTAACCGGACAACAGGTCTACAATTCATTTACAGACATCATTGAATTATTGCCGTTGTTCCATCAAGTCAATACACAAGCATCAGCACGTTAACAGGTTGCACTTTTCAAGGCGTTTAATTGCAAGCGGTGTTAATTTTGGACTAAATACGGATACAAGTCTGGGCACTTGATTTTTTTTTTCTCCTGCACTCGCAACATCAACAGGATCAGCACAAAGGCGACAGTGACGTGAAGCAGATTCAGCGTGAAATCCAACGCTATAGCAGGAACAGGCGTACATCAAAGGCGAAGGGCGAATCTTACGGTGAGGCAAAACAGAAGACATCTACCCTCGTGCGAAGAAATATACAAAGACGCAAGCCGGGAAATATATACAAGGAAGCAAAGGGAAGTGAAGTAAGCAAAATAACCGAGGCAATCAAGCCAACTAAAGCAATCAAACAAGCCCATAAGTCAAGCGAAACCAACTCACACATGTCGAAAGAAGTGTTTAATGAAGGCCCAACCACGTCCCAACACGTGGAGGCGGACGATGAGGACTTCTTCAAGAAGACGACGTTCAAGCTCAAGAGAACCCGGTCGATGGGGCTTTTGGACGACTTTATAAGCCAGGCCCACGGCCCGGTTGAGGGGGACGAGGAGTCGATATCGGCGTCGAGCGCAGTGAACCCGAAGAAGATTACGTCGCGGGATTTTGTGTCGAACGCCACGCTCCAGAGGCTCAATCTCGTGCCGTCTGAGATGGAGGCAGAGGCCACCGGGGGTGCCCAAGGTGGAGGTGGTATTCCAGGGGATACTGGGCAGGTGAACTCACCGTACACACCGGACGAGCTCAGCCACGTGCCAAGTTTCTACCGGGAGGTGATTCCATCGCACAAAAAGAACCTCCACGGTGCGGGCGATGCAGGCAGCGGGTCTGCACTTGTGCCGAAGCACGAGCAGAAGCTGCAGGAGCTGCGGAGCAAGCAGGAGGAACGAATACGACAGCACAACATCGACCTTATGACCAGCCACGTGCTCCACGATGATACCGACGTCGAGGACCGGCCAAAGCAGCATGTGGACTACTTGTCGCACAAATGGCGAGCGGCCGACGAGGTCTTGAAGTGCTGGCGGTACGTCGTGACTAAGAAGCACGACTTTGCCGATGCCGCACGTCTTGAGAATGCGTCCTGGAGGACTTGGGCACAGACCAGGAACCATCTCAAGACCATTTCTCCCGAGGAGCTCAACTGGAGCAAGGACTCCGATGTCACGTGGCTTTATGGTCCTGCGTTCTGGGACGAGACGTCTGGTGCCCGGAGCAGGCTTCATTCCGCTGCCGGTTCTCGTTTAAGCTTGCATTCGGAAGCAACGGCAATGGCATCGGCGTCGGATGGGCTACGGAGGACGCATACAGAGAATGATGGTCCTGGTGCTGGTTTCTCTGTTGGTTCTGGTTCTTTTGCCGGTTCCCACTCATTTGCTGCAAGAAACGGCGTTGTTGAAGCAAACGCTCAGACTACTGCATACAGCAGCACTAAACCTGGGGCCGGTTCTAAGGCCCGGCGGTTTTCGGCAGGCAGTGCAATGCACGAGCAGCACCCAGAGCACCTCAAGTCGATCTTAAAGAAGCGCACCAATGTGGAAAACCTTATTGGAGACGGTTCCTACAGTCGGCTACAATCGTTACTAGAAGAGCGGGAGCACAAGTTCCACGGCAGCCCGATTCTCGAGCCGGGTTCGTCGCCGTTGGCAGAAAGCCGGCCAAGCACGCCATCGCCGCTGGCATTGGATGGCCCATCAGGAGCAGGTGGATCAGGTGCATGTTTGCGTAGGCCTGAGAAGCCGCTCGCCGGACAGCAGAAAAAGTCGTCGCTCAAGAAGCACCAGCCCAACCTGATGGCCTCGCTGGCTAAAAAGCCTCAGAGGCACATCCGGTTCAACACGAAGGTCGAACAGTGCATTGCCGTGGACCGGCCGGACCCCCGTGAGCAGATCGAACCCGCAGTCAGCCAGGACGTTTCGCTGATACCGGCAGACAGTCCAACGGATTTCCCCTACACGGACGAAACCGAGCAGTCTTTCAATGAGTATTACGATGGCAATGACTCGTCATCGTCCAGCAGCAGCGACTCGTCGTCGTCGTCATCGTCTGTGGTGGAGGGTCAGCATGCGGTCGTCGCATCGAACTACGACGACGAGAGCGATGACTTTGTGTTCGGAGCTGCCTCCGCATCTGCGTCCCCACAGACCCAGCGTGACGGCATGGAGACTGAAGACTCCGAACACAAGTTCATGGCCATCGCCCCACTTCCAGCAACGACTTTGAAGATGGACTCGGACGATGAAGACTTGCAGCAGAGGTCGTTGTACACGGTTTCGCACAACACGCGGACAAACCGCGGCTACGAGTACTACTACGATTACAACACCGTGTACAGCGACAGCTCGAACCCAATGTACCCGGTGGTGGCAGGTAACAACGGGGACGTGCAGATGGTCGACGTTCCGCCGGAGGTGTTGGGTGATGACGTGCAGATGGCTGCAGTGCCTGCGCAGAGTGTACAGCATGCACAGAACGCACAGAATGCGCAGAACTCTGTGGCTGCACCTGTTGCAATTGCTCCCTCGGTGCAGCAGTCGCACAGACGCGACAGCACCTCTTCCCAGGCCTCACACAGAACGTTCGTTCTCGGTTCGGACTTTGACTCAGATTACAACTCAGACTCAGCATCGGACTCGGACGCTAGCTACAGCTCCCGTTCAAGCTCAGCAAGTTTCTCGGGCTCAGGCTCCGGCTCCAGCCTCAACTTGAACACAAACCTAGCATCACAATCGCACCTCGGACCAGGTTCGATGTCTCGGAACGCCGCCTCGTCTTCCTCACAGCACAGCAACGGCAGCTTCGTCTTCAACTCCGACTCCGAGGATGACTCGGACACTGAGTCGGCCGATGGCTGGAGAAGCCCGCTCCAGAGAGCGCCTGCCTATGTGCCGAACCTGCCATCTTTCAACGGCTCCAGAGGCCTGGCTGCCACGTCAAATGCTACGGCCGTTTCTTCAGCTGCTCCCTACAGAAAAAAGAAGGACAGCTATGCGTCGCTTGCGTCATTGGCTGCTCACAACTCGATCACCAGAGGCGATAAGTAGCTGAAGCCAGTTAAATACAGCCAAAAAAAAAAGAGCCAGCTAAAAGCTGAACTGACCTAAAATCAAGCCAATCTCATAGACAGCCCGTTGTGTAGGCCCTCGTTTCTTGCATTCCGTCTTTTCTTCGCATAACTTACTATCATTGTCTCTCTGGTCTGCAGGTGCTTTTTCTTTGCCATCTCATTCCATTTCACTACTCTTCAAGTCAGAGTTGCTTTCTTTCTATCTATCTTTTTCTTGTCCTGTATCTATCTTTATTTGTTTGTTTGTTTGTTTCTTCGTTTGTTTGTTTGTTTATTTCTTTCTTTATCACTTTATCTCTTCTGCTTTCACATGCCTGCTAGACCTCACTCTGTTCTATTTTCTCTTATCTCTCCTTATTTTCTTTATCTCTTTTACGATAACCCATAAATATAAATGGCTAATGATATTCAAGGCGTTGTAGATCCAGTGTTCAATACATTTTGTTGATGTTGCTGATATCTTTAAATTTGCCTATTCAGGTTGCAGTCGAGTGTATGTCCATATAATAGGTTTTCAGAGCACTACTAGCCTCTAGAGCTAAAGTTCCTTTAGCAAGAGTAATGTTGATGTTTTGTTACTCTAAGACCTGTTTTTATGAAGTGATATATATTATCTTCTATTTGATAAACTATATGTACTCAATAATGAGCTTATTTACATACTTCACGTACTGTCAAATACTATATCTAATTTGCTAACACCAATCCTAACAGGAATTCAAACTACTCATAAAACCGAAGTCTCGTTGAAATGCATATAAAAGAACTGTGTTCCATTCGTGAGACAGTTTATATCACTCATAAGACCGAAGTCTCGTTGTAATGCATATAAAAGATTTGTGTTCCATTCGTGAGACAGTTTATATGTAATTTTGCGGACTAACTTTTGCATATCATTCCTTACCAACTTGTCAACCAGATCAATATGTATAGAACTGTCAAAAAGATGTGTTATTCTGTAGAAAGTGCACGGTATTGATAGAATTGATTGAGCGAATGAAGTCAACGATGTCTTGTCACTCAATAAATTTGGTTGTACTAAGTGTATCTTGTCAATAGGAATATACAGACTGGCTTTTAATAGTTTATTGGTTAGTGGGTTGTGGATTTGAAAAAAGCTTGTAGCTAACTTTCTTTACTTCATTTACTTCATTTAATTAAGTGATCCTTTTCTTCTTGTGATCTTCCTTCCAGTGGTATGATTACTTTAATTTTAGTTCCATTCCAACAAAGCAACCACTGTGCACTCACTAATTGTAGCATCTACCAGCTTACCTCTCACTAACAGTTAAGAAAACTGTACCCTAATGAAGCTGACACCAACATGTGCTAAAATTCTGCTTCATCACTTGCTACCTGAATCTTTCAGGTCTCAATTATTGCTTATTCTTACTTTCTGCCCAGAAAGTATTTTATCTGTTTTGCTAGTAGTCCAACCATATTTCAGCATATAACTCTGTATTGTTTGTCTCGTTACAACCCACCCTGTTCCATTAGATAAAGCCTCAGCTCTATTGCTGCTTCATATTCCTAATACCTTGAGTTACCTACTTTTTACCTGTTCTTATTTGGTAGAGAGAAGCTTCTACTACACAGTCATATAGTTATATATAATTATGTTATTATGCCTCCCTGATAACCTTTATTAACCTGCATCCTTATATTAGAGCTCCTAGAAATAAGTGAACTTACGACCTTCTTTAATCTTCTATATTTACCAAGCTTCATGTGACCATTCTATACTATACTACGTCAGGCTATCGCTGAATTATATTCTTGTTACAAAAATCCGGTGAAATCACTGTTTCCTCATCTTCAAATGTGCACTCGCCTCTCAAGTAATAGCACTCGATACTATCACACTAGTAACACCGTTTAGTCTTTCTTGTACTTACCGCTTCGAATGTACTCCCACACAGCATTAAGGCCAAACTTTATCCGAACAAAATAAAGAATCAACCATCTTGGAATATATGTGGCCACAAATGAAAGAATGCTTGCTCCTGTTCCCAACCTGACATTCACAACACCGACGCGACTGTTTTCAACGGCATTTACGGCCTTTTTTGCGTACAAAGCCGGGTCCATTGGCCGGTTCTTCACCGCCATGGCCTGCCTGTCGGCAAAGCTCTTCTTGGTAGCCTCAAAATTGTAGATCGAGGTTTCTGGAAGAGCCCTTTTATCTGCAATGTTCGTGTTGACACCTCCAGTGACGAAATTGACCACCTTCACGTTGAATGGCTCCATCTCCAACGCCAACACGCTGGCATACTGATGAACTGCAGCCTTCATTGCCCCGTAGACAGACCCCCATGGGAAAATCATCACGCCTGCCAATGATCCTGTAAAAGCAATTGTTCCTTGTGCATTTATCACAAGACGGCTGAATTTCGACGTCACACGCACAGGGCCCTCAAAGTCGACGGCCGTGCATTGCGTGAGTGCCTTGTCTGGAACATCAATGGCTGGAAATGTGCACGATGAGCCCGCGTTATTGTAGAGAAGGTCCAACTTACCGTCTGGAAGCCTTGAACTCACGAATTCGTACCCTTTCTCAATAGATTCCAGCAACGAAATGTCCATGCTAAATGGTATTATCCTGTCTGGGTACACATCTGCCAAACTTTGCATCGATTCCGCCTCCCTTGCACACGCAAACACCTTCCATCCTCTTTTCGCAAGTTCTTTTGCAAGACAGTATCCAATACCGGAAGAACACCCGGTAACCACTGCTGTTTTTTGGTCCTCTGCCATCATACTGTTTATATATGTGTGAAATCTGTTTATCTGCGTTGATCTGAGGAAAATATGTGTGGAGGGATAAAGTTTATAAAAGAAGAGTTAGGTGGAAATCTAAATAGACAGCCAGAGATATCGAGGAGGTCGAAATTATTTAAGGAAGGGGGGTAAAAAAGCGAGATAAATAATAATTCAGTTAATCAGTAAACTCAGTAAATATTAAGTGAGAAATTAATTATACTCCACATTCTACCTTTACTTTATTTAACATTGCTTTGCACCAACCTTTTTCTACAGACACTTGTTCCACGCACAATTTGCACAATCTCAACACGGCTTTTCCTAGCCAGTACCACAGAATCACGTTTTATCTCTTTGTCCTTCTTTTCCAAGCATGTCAAATTACACGAAACTAGATCAGGGTCAACCGGATATTGACGATGATTTTTTCATACAACCGGACGTTGAAACAACAGTAAACAGCAGCAACATCAACAACAACAATAACAATAACAATAACAAAGGCAACAATGGTTCGAAGCCAGCTGAAGCCGAGCGTGCTACTGGAGCATCAGGAACGTCAGGATCGTTCAATTTTGCGAATTTTGTGAACCCTCAGACGTACCTTGACCCCATCCTTGCAAGCAACAATGTGGAAGTTCAAGAGAGGCAATTCAGCGGAGGCAACACGTTAGACGAGTCTGTGGTCACCACTCTCAAGCGGGATCTCTCCAGCATATCTGAAAAGCTTCTATCAATCCTCTGGCCGCTCCGTTTGAGGCAAAAGTTGAAGGTTTTGCAGCATTTCTCTGGTTTGCCTCGATCTAGCTTTGGCACAGATGATGAAGAGCACGGGTCAGGCCTGGAATCAAAGGATTACTCCAAGGAGGCCATCCGAAAGATCCTTGACTGGGATCTGTGGGGCCCACTAGTGATAAATCTTGGTTTCAGTCTCATCATCACGTACCTCCAGACACGAACTCTAGACGACACCTCTAAAAGCAAAACACAGCCCAGCAGCATATTTAGCGGTGCCTTCACGCTCATATGGGCATGCCTAGCGGTACTCTCGTTGAACATTCAGCTCTTATCGCCCGTCAAGCAGCAAACTGAAGACGGTGGAACCACTTCTGGCGTTATCGGACTTTCTTTCTTCCAGTGCATCAGTATTCTTTCCTACACGTTATTTCCCATCGTGCTAAGTGGTTTGATCTCGATCTTCGTCAAGTTCAAGTTGGTTAGAATAGTGATAACCACGCTCATGTTGTTCTGGTCGCTGCTTTGCTCGTGGCTCATTCTTGCCATCATAAACAACTGCAAAACGCCAGCTGCAACTCCTCAGTTTCTCTACGATGCAGTTACAGAGCCACAAACTGGCTCTGATGGTGATAAGCGTATTTTCCTTATGATCTACCCAATATTCTTGGTGTATGGGCTTTTCTCCTGGTTCAACGTGATAGTTTGAGACCTATAGTGCTATGCTCTGGGCTATAGGATGTTATGTATCATTAAAGGTTCTGGAACAGGCGAGCTAAGCTGTGCTTTGGGAGAGTGCTATTGAAGTGAGATCTCTGTATATTGAACTGAATCACTCATGATGTTACGCTGTATATTATTATCAATGAACTGAGGTTGTGTTAATATCGTATATGTGTTATCTCTGTTCCTCAGTCATCTAGTTCAGATATATACGCATTGTCAAAAACAGCGAGAGGTATAAATGCTATATTATATTTCTATGTGTATTCAATATCTCAAAAACCTCTTCTACAATCTCTCTACAATCTGAATCATGTTATCGTCTACTTGAAAATATTTGTCTATACACTCACCAATATAGGTTTTCTCTATTTCGTAATTATCCGTGTCAGCTGTTTCAAATTTCTAATTCTGTCTAGTCTACTTCAAGTTATGTTTCTCCAGGGATGTTGAAACAACTTGTGCAATGCTAAACGGAACCTCACCGCCAATAATTTCTAGTATCTTTTCATCGGAATAGTTCGGGTTCAAGTCCAAAAGGCCGTTTATCTTGGCAGCAGTCCTGCAAACAGACGCAAAACCTGGAAGATGCTTCAACTTGGAGTATTTTGTGAGCTTTGAGGATGAGGTGAATTGCGATTTCACACCGGGAAGACCGCTATGGTACAACATAGACACAAACTCGATCAGCTTAGGCAGATCCTCGCACATTCCAGATGCACTAAGCGGAGAGCTGTCTGAGAGTTTCAGCGTGGCTGCACGCACGTGAAATCGAAGGGGATCTGCTTCGATTTGCTGACAACATGCAAAAAAGTTATCCATTGATATATTTGACGGAACCGGGACCAATTTTCCAATTGTGAGCTTCGAAATTGCCACAAGTGCACTCTTCACAATAAAAAATTTGGATGTTCCCGCCGGGTATCGCTCGTAAATTGTATCCTTAATCCAGTCATCCACCTCTGGAAACGCCCTGAACTGGAATTTAAGCGCATCGTCAATATTCACTCCCTGGATACCCAATTTGAAAAACACACCACGAATCGAGCCCCAGTGGCAGAACGCACGGAGCGAATTGTACACATCCTTCACAGATACAGCCTCCTCGTTTCGGCACACCTGCTTTACCAGAACCTGAAGGGCCTCACCCTCTAACTTGGGCCACGAAACGTGGTGATCCGATTGATAGAAGTTGATTTTCATGGCCGCCAAAAGACTGCAACCCATCTTCACATACCGCTCTCTATCCTGCTTCGAAACCCCAGATATATAGTCCAGAACTTCATCCTCTATACCGTTGAAGTCGTAGTCGCATTCGTCCACGAACCGAATCTTGGTGCTTGGATCATACCATTTGTTTAGCTCGATCTCTCGGGAGGTAAATATTATCGCTAAGCAAAGGTCCGGATAATCATCCAAAACAGCACCCTGTCTCTTCAATATGCCATAGCTCGAGTAGAGAGAGCAATTCTGCCCAAAATCAGTGTAGTCTCGGCCCACAATTAAGTACTTGTCTTCGTTTTGAACACGGCAAAAGCTTCCGTCGCTTGTTTGTCGATATTTCTTTCCATTTCGGCAATAAAAATCTGATGGTCTATGCTGTGTCTTCTCCGAGAGCTCTATAATCGAGTCACACACATTCACAAGGTTCCGTGATATGTCTTCTAGCATCTTCTCTTGTGTGAATATTTGGTTTTAACTGTGTATTTGGTGTTATCTATATGGAAAATGATCTATGAGATCATGTTTACATTACACGTAGAATTTTTTTTTCACCACGCTTTTTTTCACGCTATTTACAGGTGTGATCTCAGAAGTAGCTTTCTTTATTCAGAATGTATCCGTATCTATGACGGTATTTTTAGATGTGAGTGATAAACCATGAAAGCGATCCTTGATCTGCATTAAATGACAAAACAAATGTAGAGTACTATTGACTAGATATGTGGCAGATCATTTAAGTAGAATTAAGGTGATATATATGTCCTACATAAGAGAAATTGTAGTTAGATCAAAGAAACGAAAATAAAAGCTAAGAGTAAAATCTCTGAGTTAATTAATCTCAATCCCTAAATGGAAAATACCAGTAAAATCAAGAAAGTCAATAAAACCAAAACTAATAAGACCAAAACCAATTAATCATATCAATAAAACGAATAAAAGCAATATTAATCATAGCATCACCTTATCCGATTACTATCAGTGTTACCATCAGTATTACTATCTTACCAAACAGCTCTGGCTAAATCTACCCAATATTCAGTATGAAAACATTTTATAATAGTACAGGATATTCATTCTATATCATCCAATCAGTCCTCGTGCTTAGATTCTTCCTTTTCTTCGCCCTTCTTCTCCTCCTTTTCGCTCTTCTCCTCGTCCTCTGCACCAAACTCCATCGGATCATAATCACTCCGCAGCATGTCCCGGTAGTCGATTTCTTCCCTGGTTGGCTCTCTTAAGGAGAGATAAATCTGGTCGTACGACAACTCGTGAACCTTGGGCTCGAGATATGGATCAATTCTTCCCTTTCTAAGCTCCAACTTTCCAGATAGAGGGACGTACATGGCTGTTTTAGTTTTCTCGTTAAACGTGATGGCCAGATGGCGAAGTTCCTCGGAGTCGGCGAATGGCTTCACCTTACCATCGTAATCCCGGACCTTGTTGTATGTGTATGAGGTACTTCCGACCGGATTTTCCGCCTCTTCCTTACTGATCGGCGCGTTTTCAGTCTCGTCGTCAAGCTGCTTCCTTATCTCCTTAGCACTGTCCGTATTCGTCGTATAGCAGGACACCAAAGTCGTGCCTGCATTAACTTTGATCTCCCGGAACATTGATGTGAGCAATCTAGGGTCATTCTCCGACTTGATATCATCCTTCTTTTTGTTCTTGCCTTTCCTAATCGAGGCAGATGAGAGGAATTTCACGTCATAGAACTTCTGGTCCAGCATGGAAGTATCGGGCAGGAAATTCCACACCCTTTTCGCCTTCAGGTGCTTCCTAATTGGGTGCCTCAACCTCTCCACCTTCCCGTCAAACATAGTCGTGTCAAACATTGACTCCACTGCACGCAACTGCTCCTTGGGATCCAATTCCTCTCCCTTTTTCAATTGCATCTTCTTCTGTAGTATACTCCTGGTGGCTGACGCTGTGCTGATGGTTCCCGCCGAGTATCTTGAAGGAAGCTGCGTCTTGTCTGCAGCGATATACTGAGTTCTGCGAAGAAATGGCACCGATTCTCCTTTCACAGTTGTACTTCTCACTGGATCCGTTAGAATGAGCTGGTCGCTCGGATGGAGGTTGAGCCCGTCGCCATACTCCGGTGTAAGGGCGCCTAATGAGGAGACTGTGTCCTTCTCAATGCACTCTGGCATTTTTAAAAGGTTCATCGTCATTCCCAAGTCATCGTTAAGGGGCACTAAATTACCAAAGTTTTCCGTTCTAAAGAGCCCGCTGAGGAAAGTGGGCGACTCCAAAGATTGCGGGTCATTCACCTCTGAGTAATTAAGAAGCTTTGGGGCGCATGGTGGAGGTGGAAGATCATTATTGTAACGTATTTTAGCAATGAAATCTTGCCTGGAAGAACTTGTAGTATGTTGGTTTGGGGCTTCTGGCATTGCGATGTTCTAATTCTGCCACTTCTTCCTCTATATTTTTTGGCACTAATCCGCTTCTATTTGCCAATAATAGTTTAAGGGTGGACGTGTGGAAAGTAAATATTCAACAAGAACTGTACATAGCACTGGAAAAAGAAAGGTCGATTGATATACAGTTAGTGAGTGTATGTGTGTATCTCTGTATTTTTTCTCAGCAAGGTAAAAAGAGAAAGCGAAAAGTAAAATAAAAAAAAAAATAAAAAGACGAAATGGAGCTGGAGTGCAAAAAAGAGAGAGAGGAAGGCAGAAAATTTTAGGAATAAGAAATGACACAAGGTAGGCGCGTCAATCGACTTCCATAAGCGAAAGAAATAGGAATAAAGATTAAAAGATATGCCTATTTTCTAATTTACTGATTTTGTGTGTGAGTCCTGATTTTGTGCGGGTCCTGAATTTGTGTGGGTCCCTTCTGTATTCATTTTATACGGATTTAGATCACCTTGAGAAGTCTAAAGAAATAAAACTATAACTCATTTTTGTATATCCCCGCTTTCGACTTTTCTGCGCTTTATATGCCTTTCAATTTGACACAAGCTTGATCTAATGAATCGGATCTGACAGAATGCAGGCGGAAAATGGACCGCAATTACAAGGGCCGTTTTCAGGAGTGAAGTTTTCAAGCACTTCGATTCCTTCAACTATAAAAAAGGAGTTGAGGACGGATATTACGTCCATGGGAGGCATTTTTTTCGATGATTTGATGGCAGATGTTAACGTCCTTATCGTGGGTGACTACGACACGGAGAAGTACAAGTTTTGTGCGAAAAGAAGGTACGATATTAAGTTTGTGAAAGCTGAAGCTATATATACACTTTTCGATAAGTGGAAACAGGGCGAAGATTTTGAGCCTTCAGTATTGAAAGAGTATGTGTCACCTGTTTTTGACAGGATTTCCATATGCATGTCACGGCTTTCGAATGAGGAGGGTGATATCTACAACAAGGCGTACATTTCGACCCTCATTAAGGAGTATAAGGGCACTCCTACAGAGTCGCTTTTAATGTCAACCTCCTTTGTGGTGACGACGGAGAAAAAGGGTAAACGATTTGAAAAGGCTCAAGAGTGGGGAATACCGGTTGTCCACCCGAAGTGGGTTCTTGACAGCGTAAAAAGAGGTGCCATTTTAGAGAGCACTTACTATGACATTACAAAGAGGCAGCAGAGCAGTATAGGCGACGGATCTTGTATAATATGGGACCAGATACCGCCGGGCAAGTTTAATTTGTACGACACCTCGAACCCAGTCTACCAGAGGAGCCAGCAAGCGTACAAGCACTCGACTATTCGGCAAAAGTACACCACCAGTGTGAACAGCGGTTCAAATAATCTCTTTTCCGGCCTTCGCTTTCTTACCTACGGATTTACAGAAGATCAGATGGCGAAGCTGAGCGAGGTGATCATGCGGAACGGTGGAGAATTGACGGGTTCGTACGAAGATACGGTCACGCACCTCATAATTCCGTCGAATATGCCGTTTAAAGCCGTCCCGAGTAGACTCAAGCAACTCATCGATACCCACGACGTTTCTGTGGTCAATGAGTGGTTCCTGGACAGATCGCTTTTCTACAAGCAGCTAAAGTTCGACAGCTGGTCTATTCCTCGAAACTACTGCAACCTGAATTTGAACCTCCGGATTAGCATCAGCGGGTTTTCTGGCGTCGAGTTTTTCCACATCTCTAAACTCATAGAGATTCTTGGGTGTCAGCTTGTGGATACTTTCCAGGCCGACTGCAACCTTTTAGCAGTCAATTTGTACTCAGTTGGACTGAATAAGGCCAACTCGCCAAAACTTTTCCACTACAAGTACTCAGATATACTCTCGTGCAGACCGCATGGCCAGGCATCCAACAAAGCCACCAAGGCGAAAATTGCCGCAGCCAAAAAATGGGGAATACCGGTTATTTCGTTGGCGTATCTCTGGGAGATATCCGAGCAGGGCAAGCTTCCGAATTTGCTCGATTACAGCTGGTGTATATTTGGGCCTCGGAGCTCGATTCCTGCACATAATTTTATAGAGTATGCACGCGGGCTTAAGCAGAGGGTAGAAGGTGGGGAGAAGGAGAAAGGTGCCAAAAAGAGTGATGACAAGGCTGAAGAGAATGCTGATAGTGTTGCTAAAGTTATCTCTGAAGATAACGCTAAAGACACTGAAGCTAATAACGATACAAGCAATCAGCAGGTGGAAGACACACCCAGAATACCGTCCCCAAAGAAGAAAACGAAACGGAAATGGCCTCGTCTTGTTGGTACGGCTGCCAAATCACAATTGAAGCTTGCATCTCTTGCATTACCAAGCTTCACGTCCAAGAAGAGTCTTTTACAGGGCGGAAGCTTGTTATCAGGCAGTTTAAAAGAAGCCGAAGAGGCTGCATTTCCTGAAATAAGATATGATGTTTCACCTATCAGGGAGCGGACAAAGAGAAGAAGGCGGAAGTAGATAACTAGGACGATATCAAGTTAAAGTGTATGTAAGTTATAATTGGTATATGGAGTAATATTACTATTATTATTACTATCCCTCTAATACGTAGAAATCAGCATTAATACAAAAACTAAATGTATACACCCGCCGTTATCACCTTTCCGCATATATTTCCAATCATATAGTACAAGCTATTGCACACGAAGCTCACTCTATTTGTTCTTGAAAAAGTCAGGGAACAAATCCTCCTCGTCTGCCTTATCCCTTCTCGAACGTTCTTCATCCCTCGATGTACGGTATGGATCGAACAGATCCCCTCTTTCCCTTCCCCTCTCTCTTCTTCTTCTCCTTCTGCGTTCTGAGCGGCTTTCTCTCTCATCAGATGGTCTCCATGTATCTCTAAATCTGTCCTCTCTGTACCCTCTATCATCTCTATATCCCCTATCTCTGGATCTGTCATCCCCATATCTTCTGTCTCTGTAGTCCACATCCATATCATCAACATCCCGATACCTGTCTCTTCTCTCTCTATCGCTAAACAAATCATCTCCTCTGTCATCTCTCCCAGGCCGGTACACATCCGCTTGAGCTGCAATTGGTCGGAATGACTTCACGCGGTCACCTAAAAGCTCCTCATCACCAAGTTTCTCGCCAGTAATAAGATCTTCACCACGTCCACTGGCTCCCCGGGGCTCGTAACTATATCCACGGCCTCTTCTCTCTCGGGCCCCGGGCATCCTCTCCGCCCGGTCCGGCTCTCCGTGAAGCAAGTAGTACCTTGAATATACCCTGGCATTCTTCACCTTCCTGTCTCCTTTCAAGCTCTGCCTGATCGATAATTGAACGCTATTTGCAGCATCGTCGTCCATTTCATCGTCACCCTCCTTATCGTTCTTCTTACCTTCGTCCGCTTCCCTCACAAATGGCTTGGCAACCCTCTCGTCCGTCGTAGAAAGTGCCTCCGATTGCTCGATCGACTCGTCTGTGAGGATTTGAAGTGCCTCTTGTGCTCCTTCATCAGCCTCCTCTCTCGACGTGAAAACAATGTTCACCGACTCATCGTTCACCCACTCTAGCTTATAGTTGAACTTTGCGTACTTCTCTTTGTTTTTGAACGAGTAGTCCGGCCGCACGTAGTGATCAATGTAATACTTTATGGCTCGCGTATCAAGCGAGTTCACTCCCTTTAAAAGAAGGGCGTTTAAACGTGGCTCTTCTGGATTTTCTGCCTCCTTCACGTCATTTGTCTCTATAACGCCAATGTCGCCTCCATCCTGTTGTTGCTGGACTTGTAGATGTGGTGGTAGTCCAGTTTCTGAAGCTTCGGCAGGCTGTTGAGAAAGACTTGAGATGGTCTCTTCTGGCTTTTGACTATTTGTCCGAATCGACTCGTCTATTTGACTCACGGCCTGCTCACCGTTGTTTCCTGCACCTGATATCTCGGTATCACCGTTCTCCATTATCCTTAATGTATACCTCTAGCCCGAAAAATGTGATTGGAGAAAATTGGTGTAAGTAATTGAAGAGTCAGTTGTTCTTGGTCTTCAAAAATATAGAGTGAAATAAGATGAAAATGAGAATTGGTAGAAGTACTGAATATATGGAGCTGAGAAAGAGATTGACAGCTGGAAAAAAAATTACAAAAATCACAAAAAAAAGTTCACATGAAATAGAAAAACCAGTATCAACTTACCATGCGATATAATCCACAATATGATCTACAAACCTCGAAATTTCCATACACAGAGGTTATTTTCAGCCCTTTTTCCACTCTGCTAGGTTTGATACGCCGCACACACACATATAAGAATGAATTTTCAGCCGATAAATCCCAAGCCGTTCCTCCAGTCACTACTCAACAAGCAGGTTATAGTGAAGCTTAAGTTTAATAGCATAGAGTATCGTGGAAGGCTTCTTTCGATCGACAACTACATGAATTTGTTAATGGATAAAGATGTGAAGGAGGTGAATGGAAAAACACAGGATGTGAGTCCATTGGGGGACCAGATGTTTATAAGGTGTAACAATGTTTTGTGGATATGTGAGGATAAGGGTGAAGAGAAGGAGAAGGATGAGAAGGATAAGAAGGATGAGAAGGATGAAGGCGAGAAGGATGAGAAAGATGATGATGAGAAAGACGAGAAGGATGAGAACAAGAAGAGTAACGAAAAAGATAATAACGGTGAGAACGCTGAAAAGACTAAGGAAAATACTAATGAAAAGAAGAACGATGGAAATAACAAAGAAAACAATACAACAAATAAAACATCAAAAGTAAGCAAAGAACCTGTCGATGTGGATATGGAATAAAGCAAAAGCTAGCACGCATGTACAATAATGAATATATTACTACTAATACCGTGTATTGGGAAAGGGAATAGAGAGATGTAATAAATAAATAACGTGAATGAAAAGAAGACGTACACATATACATATATATACATATATATGTCGATATGATATGGGATGAGCAAAACAAACACGAGACGGTACAAAATAAATAATGCAAGCACTTACCGGATTTTTGACCTGCATGTGTTCTCCAAGTGTATAATCAGCCTCAACACGGCATACCGGGACCTTCTTTCTGATATAAATAGTTCACAACTCACCTGCAAGGGGAACTGTGTCAACGTCTCCGACAACCACAAGGTTGAATTTAGGGATTTTAACGGCCTTGGCAGAGTTAAAGTCCACTTTCCGGCCTGCTGCGGCTGCCAAATACCCTGCCAATGGCTTGTATTGCGACAACTTCGAGCCTGAGATCTTCTTCAAAGTTGCCGTTGCCTTCTTGAGCTCCTCTGACACCTCTGACGCATCCTCTGACGCAATTGTGATGTAGTATAGACCTGCCTGCTCGTACGAAAGAACGTCGGTTTTGACTGTCACGCTGAACTTGGCTGGAATTGCACTGTAGACCGCTGCAGCAACCAATTCGTAGGATGGGACCTCAGCTGGAGAAAATGGAATTCCGACCGCTGCGACAGTTTTGCCCGGTTGTCTGATTCTGGACTCAACACCAGTGAAAGACTTCTGTGCAGCCTTGGAAACGGTCTGGTTTTTAGCTGCTGGCAACTTCGATAGCGCCGACTCAGCCACAAACTTATCCAAGGCTGCTTTGTCGACATTCTGGCCGACAACTTCGACGTTGTCACTTGTGAAAAGTGCCCTTGCGAAAGTGGCCAAGTCCAAAGACGAATATGTCTTTGTTCCGTCGTAGTACAACGGCTGACCTAGTCCCCTCCTAAAGGAAATGGCGTGCAATTCCTCGAGGGCCTTTGTTCTTGGACACTCAGCTGCCTTCTGGGCAACGTGTGCCGCGTATGGGAGGACGAGTTCATTAAGCTCGTGGGGCTTGAAGGAAGTCTCTGCCAAAACACCACCGAGCGCGTTGACAAAAAATGGGAGGGCCTCCTTCAGAAACGTGGCCTCTAGAACAAGAGCATCCCTCGTCACGGATGCCTTGTAGGATCCACCGAGAAGTTCTGCCTCCCTTTTAAGTCTCAAGCCTGACTTGGACGTCGTGTTGAGAAAAGCCGAAGATGCCAAAAGATGTGCCAACCCGGAAGGTGTGCTCTTTGAGCCCGCGTTTTTAACCACAAGCTTCAATGACGAGACTGGTGACTCTACTGCTGGAATTGCAGACACCTTGATGGCCCTTGGAACTGACGTAGAAAAAGATCTTGTGCTAAGTCTAGAAAACATATTTTATTGCTCGCTCTTTGATTTATCGTTGTCTAATTTCAATTCCGCTTGTTTTAACCGGCTGTTCTGTTAAACCACGTGTAGATAAATGTTCATACACAATCTGGCAAGTCTATTCGTGAGCAACGGGATGTGCGTATAGCTGTTAAAGTCAGCAAGAAGATATTATTGCCAATTGAGTAGAAGTAGAGAAAAATATGAAGTACGAAGAAAATAAAATATGAGGCACCAGAAAAAAAAAAAAAAAAAAAAAAATTCGTTACTGCAAGAAAAATTCGATTCTTCTAACTGAGATCTACTTACTTATTTGGCACTGACACTAATGCTCTCTCTATTTCTTCTTGGATACGCATTAAATACTACCAGAATTTGTACCGGGAATAATCTCCCTATAATGAGCACCAATGTATTAGTCCCAAATTGTTGTAAATTTGTCTTTGATTACATTTTATTGCTCTCCTATTACATCTTCCAATACATCTCCCAATATCATTGGTCTATCTCCTTCTCTGCATATTCCAGCCATATTTTCCACCCCGCCCTGTCCGCTTTTCTGTTCCCCCGTACAGATAATTCTTACCGCGAACCCTTGTTGTTTACACGGGGCTCTTGTGTTTCTTCACCGCGTAGTCCCTCGACAGCAATTTACTCTCTACCAGGAACGGGGTATAGATTATATATATTCCCACGAACTGGCACCTCTGCTTTTATTTCTTCCTAGAAAATGCAAAGATTTGCTTGTTCCTTGTAGCTTAGTATTCCACAAACAGTTATTTCATGCTTTTCCCCTCCCTTTCTAAACAACTTTCTTCCCTAAACCCAGTACACCCCTAATCCATTTTGCTCGTTTTTAATTGGCTATCTCAAGGTTTTCCGCTTTTTATATTTAATGCAAGGATGTGTAGCATGACTTATATGCAGTGTACGGATGCTCTTTTCTTTATAGATTTTTTTCTTCTCAGATCAGGATAGATCACTTGAAAAACTTCATTCCTCATCTTCTGACCTACCTGCATATTAAAGGTCCCCAAAGAGAAGAACAAATACGATTCCCATCAAAGTGACATTTTTCTCTGCAATTGCATGTCCATACAACATCACAGATGGCACGTCCTAATACGTTGAAAGGACTTCCACCGGCTCTCCCTCCATTTGCCAGGAAGCAATCTCCAAAGTCCTTTTTGTATACTAGGGTGTTGAAAAATTTCTTAGGAGAACAAGCTGCCTATGTTTACGCATTACTCTCCACAAATGAGCACTTGACTTTTTCCAGAATACAGCAGGTGTCTTCTATGAGACCGTCGCATCTTCGGAAGATCCTTGTTTCACTCATACAGATGAACTGTTGTACGTTTTACCCAAAGAGTGGACCTCCATCATTACAGCCTAGACCAAAGCAACATAAACCACGGGAATATTACTACTATCCAAAGGAAGAAGGTTGCTTGAAGTTGACATATGCTGATGAGATCATAAGGACCATCAGAAGTGAGTATCCGGATGAACTACCGGCCACAATTATTCAGAATGTGCTTTCAGTTGGAAGCTTGACAATTCGGGATTTCTTGAAGCCACTTTTATCAGATAAGGACCAATGCTTCAAAGTTCAGAAGACTTTCAAGCTTTTAGTGGACGATGGATGGTTGGAACCCGTGGGGAAGACCACGTTTCTGAATGCCTTTGATCTTTTCAGTGCTACTTTCAAGAAAACAATGTCATCTTTCAACAAAGAGCACCCGCTCTCGAAAACTATATCACAGACCAAGAGAATGCATATGATAAAGGAGATGACGTACGAGAAGTTCCTCCGCTTAATGGAGGGCGAGGAGTTGCACAGTCTTTTGCGTCATTCGGACAACCCTGGGCTTTTAAAAGAACTTGTTGGTGCACCTGGTTCGTCCAACACCAAAGATAACGACGAAGATGCTTCAGACTTTGATTTGGCGGGCTTAATCAATAGGGACTTGCCATTAACGTTCAACTTTGAACGGTTTCTCAAGAGATTAAGGTCTGCACACTTGGCCAGTGCGGCAAAGCACCGTGTCGGGAATATCTCGGCTAAGATATACGCCCTAGTGCTAAATCATGTTGAGGAGAGATCGCGTGAGGTTAGGAGCAAGGGAATCATTCTTCAGCGGTTATTGGCCAATGTGGGACAGACTACGGTGGGTCTTAATCCGCACAAACAGATGGAGACGGCAAATAAGCTCAGCTTGCAAGACCAGTCGCAATCTTTGAGTGTAACGGTGCCTGAAGTATACAGAGATCTCCAATTGCATGGATCAAAGTTTGGAATCACAGAGGATGATCTCTACGGAACGATCTACGATCCAGCAAACCCGGATATCGGCGCTAAGCCTGAGAAGAAGAGGCCTCTTGAGTCTTCTGGCGTGCCTTCTTCTGAGGATGGTGTCAATAAGAAGATCAAGCTGGAAGATTTCGCTACTCCAAGCCCAGCTACAGGTAACGGGGGTGTTGATCTCAGCACCAGCTTGCTAGAGATGGCAGAAAATGACGTCGGTGATGATGATCCGTTCGGTTTGGGAGTCCAGACCACGGGATCGGCATCATCCGGAGACCCCCGAATCATGACACTCCTATTACAGCACTTGAAGCTTCTCTGTGCTGATGCCCAACAGCCTTTCTTAAGAGAGGCCACACCGGGCAGTTTTTATGTGCCGTTCACAGAGCTAACGCCGGTGTTCGTGAAGTGCACTTTTAAGCAGTACATTAAGCAGATCTTGGGATCTTCGTGTCTCCGTATCTTCAACTTTGTGGAGCAGGAGCACTTGACAGACGTGAAGGAGCTGGCAAAGCGGGTGTTGATGCGTGAGAGCGACATCAGAAATGTGCTCGACAGAATGCAGGAGTTCAATATGATTGAGTTTCAGGAAATTCCAAAGACCCAGGATAGATCGGCAATTCGAGCTGCTTTCGCCTTGAGATCCAACTACAGGAATGGACTAAGCGCCATAAGGAGCTGTTTGACCCACAATATGGGGGAAGTGCTCGAGAGCTTGGAAGATATGCGTTATGACAACAAAATCCTCTTGGATAAGGTGAGCAGGAATGATGTGAAAGGTAGAGAGCAGGAACTTTTGTTGTCAAGCGAGTTGAAGCGTTTACAGCAGTATTATGAGTTTGAGAGACAGACTTTGGCGAAGTTCTTCAGGTTGCGGTCTGCTATTGATGTGTTTGAGTTCATGGATGGTATTTGAGGCCTGTACGATTATGAGATAGACGTTCTGTGTGGTTGGAATGTAATTGTGGTTAGTTTAATTGATGTGATGATATAGAAAGGAAATGATTGGTGTGTCACTATGTAGATAACTAGTAGCTCTACCTGAGAATGAACGTAAAGTGATTAAGCAAATGCTGGTGAGCATGTATAATACTAAGTATATCACCGGCTTACCAATATGAAATTTCTGAAATGAATAGCATTAAAGCACTGCCTGTGCCTTGCCAACTTACTCCAATTCCATGTCATATCATTAGTTTTATTAGTCTTATTTATTCATATATTTGGTGGCCCGACATCCATACGGACTGCTCAGAAATCAAAGTTATTCTTTGCCAACGTCATGTCGCTCATCGCAAACATCAACTCATCCTCTTCGTCTTCTTTTTGATTCTGACCGTGGCCCTGATTCTGACCTTCAGATTGTGTCTGGCAGTGGTTTCTGCCTTGAATTGAATTGTGAGCAGAGTGTGTAACTCCAGAGCCAGTCGAATTGTCCAAACTGGGTGTGTGTCTTCTGTTGTACAACACAGCCTGGGCAAGCGGCCTGGATGCATTCCGGTGCTTCTGAGACTTTGCCGGTGTCTCTTTTGCACCCTCGCCCTCCTGTTCCACGTAGTCCTCGTCATCAGAGACAAAGACCTGCTCCTTGTACGACCTTAACTTCAGAGCTTCCGAGTCCAGCTCCTGTGGAAGTCTTGACACGCTCGTATTTCTTGATCGCGGTTCTTCTGCGGATCCTCGGTAGTTGAGTTTCGGCCTGGAAGACATTGAACACGAAGAAGCCGCCGATGATCTTCTTAAGATTTGGCCTACAGCTGCAAAAGGTGCGTCCCCCTGAGGAGATGAGGAAAATCTGTTCGCGTAGCTCACAGCAGGAGTCACGATGGGGTTCGAAGGGCCCGAACTGGCACCCAGTTTCATGAATTGGAAAGACGGTGAGTACGAATACGAGGAAGATGAGCTTGCTCTTCTCCCGACAGCGGCCACAGAATGGCTTCTGCTATGCGGTGATATCGACAGCGGGATGCTTCTCCTACCTGAGGAGCCTTCTCTAATCGAAAGAGAGCCGTGTTTGGCTACCCTACTGTCCGAATCGTTGTTTTCGTGCTCGATAAACAGCTCGTTGCTCTTCTGGAACTGCTTGAACTCCTTGAGGCTGTCATTGTAGATCTTATTCGCACTCTTCTCGTCCGTTGCACCAAGTCTAAGGCTTGGCTTTGAGTCCATCATCTTCACAAAACTCTCAAGATCCCCATCCATGTAGATAGAATTCGATGGCTCCACATCTGAGGTGACAGATCCCATTGATTTCGTGTGCATCTTGAAATTCTGGAGAGTAGGATTTCCGTTAAGTCCACTGCCGGTTAAGACACTCACGGTATTTGGTGGATTTGCCGTAGTTACTGCATTAGCTACATTCCCCGCCAAATTGTCACCACTGCTCTGGCGGCTCCCAATGCTGCTTCTGAACCTCGTAGTTACTGCATTAGCTACGTTCCCCGCCAAATTGTCACCACTGCTTTGGCGGCTCCCAATGCTGCTTCTGAACCTGGAACCAAATGAGGACGCAAACTTGCTTGATGAAGAAGAGACTGCGGGACCAATCTGTACGTTGTTCGTATCATTCTCGTGCGCTTGGCGAGTGTGTGAATGCTGATCAAAGGCTAGAGCATATGTGTTCGATGATGAGCTAAAAGATCGAGTGAAGGAGTTCCGCTTTTGCTGCACCTGTCTAGCAATTACGGAGATATTTGAATTGGTTTGTTCCATTTTGGCAGAGACAGCTTTGGCCGATGCAAAGGATGAAGCCAAAGAGTTGGAGGACAAATTGGCAATGAGTCCTGTTTGACCATAAGAGTCTGAGCTTCCATTGCCCTTGACAACGTATCTTCTGGGAGAAGTAGACCGTTGTCTTTGCATTTGGGCCTGCTGCTGCTGTTGCTGCTGCTGCTG
>MDSB01000004.1:1215202-1298612 GCA_001754015.1 Brettanomyces anomalus
CATTTGAAAAACTTCACCATAGCTAGCAAGTCATGCTGATCATGTCATATCATGTAAGTCATCCAAATATACATTTCATTCGCAGTAACCCCATTCAAAGCTCATTCGAAGCAGCCTTGGAGAGCCCTGAAGCCTTCAATATTGGCTGGGTCGAGGAAAATGCCCCTCTGGATCTCTCTGAGCGTTCCAGCCTTAATGTATGATTCGGCTAGAACTCCAGAGTCGATATTCTTGGACTCACAGGCCACGTTTAGGGCCACATGAGAGTCCAAGTGTTTCCAGATGGCCGACTCTGCGGGAAATAGGAAAGCGCTTCTCTGCCAAAGCTTGCTTCCGGTATCTTCTCCAAGGCATTTGTTGATCTGATCGACGAAATACGGTATCTCACACGAAATGTCTGCAATCTTCATTTCGGCCGGCATTAGTTGAAGTTCCTCTCGAACAGCAGGTAGATAGTCATCCAGTCTATCCACTATGGCTATAGAGGCCAAGGTTAGTGCCACCAACAATGAGGTTCCGTAGCTCTCAATGCTCTTCATCAACTCTTCAACTGCGGCCTGCTTTGTGTCCTCCTCGCCAAATGTATGCAAGACCTGTGCAACGAGAACAACGACTCTTCTGGAATCTGGGAACACCTCGAGCACCTTGTTGAGCTGCTCAAGCGACTTCTCGAACTCGCCAGAGAAGTACAGTGAGAGCCCTGACACTGCTAGCGACGACATAAGGCACTTCTGAGATCCAGTCGTCAAATTGTCGTCCTCTGCAAGGATTTCCGATGCTGTATCGCCTGCTTTTATGGCTTCTGGGTATTTTCCCGCTCCAAGGTAAAGCCTGGCGAGCTGTGCCTGAGCTCTGGCATACGAGATGAGTACAGCCTCGTTCGTTTTGTCTGCTTCCCTTTGCTCGCTCTTTTCCGCCTCCTTTTCAAGCAAACCACACAACTGCTGGGACATCTTTATTCCCTCGTCAAAGGCGTGGATCCGCTCAATGACAGCCAATGCAAGCTGCAAGGCCAAAGCGTCGCGTGGGTAAAACTTGAGGTAGCGGAGAAGACCGACGTGTGCACTGTTGAAGTCCTGTACTGCTGCCAAATCGTGCTCTTTTGGCGAACTGCCTATGCGTTTCTGCACTATTGAGAGGCCGTAAAGCAAGCCGTTTAGTGGAACGTGCCCGTTCGAGAGCACGTAAGAGTGTGTGAACAAGCTGCCGGCCTTCTCTCCGTCCTGCAATCCATCGAACACCAACGCCTGGCCGGTCCAAGCATTTGGAGTAGAAGGTCCCAACGACTGAGCACGCGAAAAGCACTTCTGCGCAAGCTCAAAGTCCTGGTACGTCAAATAAAGCACGCCAAGGCCAATCCAGACAGTTGTCGCTGTTGGGGCAAGCGAGACCGCCTTGATAAAGCAATGCTGCGAGGCACGTGCATTCCTACTCATTGAGGCAACGCCCAAAGTGCACCAGAACTCCGGATTTCCGCTCTCCAACTGCACCGCTTTCCTGAGCGTGTAGATTGCACAGTCCCGGTAGATATCGGAGCCTGTACTCTGTCTCCAGTAAAGATACGCCACGGCAAGATTGTAGAGCAGTCCTGCACGCATTGGCTTAACAGCAGTCGAGGGAAGAACTCTGAGTGCATTTTTAGCCGCCATAACATCGTAGTAGTGCAAGATGTTCACAATCTCGTTCTGGCCACGCGATTCTTCCATGTCAAACCTGTCCAGCTGGTCCATCTGGTTCACCTGGGACATGAACTCGGACTCGACAAACTGCTGCGACCTTGCTGTGTCCTCGATGATCTTTTCAAGAGCGTCAAAGGAGACACCCCGGCTGTTCGACTGAACCGTGAAGCACAACGTGAGAACCTCCTGGACGGCCTTCCAGAGCTTCTGGGAAGTAGAATCAACGGCATGGGCAAGCTTCAAAGCATCGATGGCCTGCTTGACAGTGTCCTTGGACCGGCCAACGAATCCAGAGCTCACCTCATGGCTGGCCCTGGCAACAAGCGTCTCGTATAGAGCCGTAAGCACGCATTTCTCGTCGGAATGCTTGCCCTGAGAGAGTACTTCAAGCTGCTCAAGGGCCTCCTGATATCTCAGCATCGACTTGTACGTCACGGCAAGTAAGTACTGGGCGTACCAATCGCCAGGGCTGATCTCCAACACATGCTTAAACACTTTGGTAGAGGCTTCAAGCCGGCCCCCGTTCACGTACGCCTCTCCCAAGCCAACCCACGCAGAGATATCGCCAGGAGCAATCCGTAAAGCGTTCTGAAAGTATCCGATAGCCGTCGAATCGTCACCTTTCTCCATACTCGAGCACCCGAGCATCCTGTATGGCCATGAGGCATCCTCAATATCCTTGCTGAGAAGCATCTTACGCGCTCTCTCGTGCCCTATCACTCTCGTGCAAATCACTTCGACCATCTCCCAGTCTTTCTTACTGCTAAAGTGCTTTACAAGCTCATGGCACGCCAAAAGTTCCGACGGATCAAGCTCAAATGCCTTGTAAAAGCACTTCAACGCCTTTGTTGCGTTGTGATAAACTTTCAATAGAAGCCATCCCAGTGAGGTGTAACATGGTGGGTAGCTGGATGATTGCTTAAGAGATTCGACAAAGTACTGGAACGCCAAGCGAACAGAGTTGTTCTCGTCCTCGTTCTTCTCTCCTTTTTCCTCTTCCTCTTCACACTCTAGCAAGTATGACTGGCCTATTCTCCACAATGCCACAGCCCTCTTATTCAAAGAGCTGGCGTCCGTTCCAGAAACCATCTTCATGGCTTTCTTGGTCCATTTCCGGCCCTCTTCACGATGGCCAAGCTGTATAAGACACCATCCATACTCGTGGCATGCATCGTAGTTGTCTGTATTCTCGTTCACTGCATCTTTCAAAAATCCTGCAGCTTTCTCGTAATCTCCGTTCTCCACATATATAAGACCTTTTCCAACCTTGGCTTGGATGTTTTTCGGATCGGACTTGAGCACAGAGCTGTATAATTCCATCGCTTTTGGAAAGTTCTTTGGCGACTCATGATACGTATATATGATAGCCAAATCTAACAAAGAGTGAAGTCTAGAATGTGGAAGGGGTACACCTATAGCCTTTGAGTGTCCTAAGGTAATCTTGACGCACTCCCGAGAGTAGTCCAAGGCCTCTTGATAGTTCTTCATATGGATGCAAAAGTTGATTAGAATTCTATGTGCAAGAATCGATTGTTTGGCTATTCTAATTCCAGCCATCATTAGATCAAGTGCCTCGTCATTAGATAATATTTGTGAGTCATCTTTTTCATTATCGTTGTTCTTTGAATCATCCGAACTTTTATCTTGGTCACCTTTCTCTTGACCATCTTTGCTCTGACCATCTTTGCTCTGACCATCTTTGCTCTGACCATCTTTGCTCTGACCATCTTTGCTCTGACCATCTTTGCTCTGACCATCTTTGCTCTGACCATCTTTGCTCTGACCATCTTTGCTCTGACCATCTTTGCTCTGACCATCTTTGCTCTGACCATCTTTGCTCTGACCATCTTTGCTCTGACCATCTTTGCTCTGACCATCTTTGCTCTGACCATCTTTGCTCTGACCATCTTTGCTCTGACCATCTTTGCTCTGACCATCTTTGCTCTGACCATCTTTGCTCTGACCATCTTTGCTCTGACCATCTTTGCTCTGACCATCTTTGCTCTGACCATCTTTGCTCTGACCATCTTTGCTCTGACCATCTTTGCTCTGACCATCTTTGCTCTGACCATCTTTGCTCTGACCATCTTTGCTCTGACCATCTTTGCTCTGACCATCTTTGCTCTGACCATCTTTGCTCTGACCATCTTTGCTCTGACCATCTTTGCTCTGACCATCTTTGCTCTGACCATCTTTGCTCTGACCATCTTTACTCGGACCATCTTTACTCGAACCATCTTTCTCACCAGCTTTATCCTGTGCCTCAGCATTATCTTTCGTGACTTCTCTCTTCCCTTTGTTCTTTCCCTTCTTCTTTTCATTTCTCTTCTTCCTCTTATTTTTCCTTCCTTTATCATCACTCATGTCCTCCTGAAAGGCTCTCCTATCAAACGGCGAGATTTCAGATAAAACATAAGCATATAGTATAGCACCAAGCCCAGAAATTCCAAACGACCGAAGATATTCCACAATCACCTTGAGATCCATGTCTTCTAACTGCGCAAAATCAATCCAGTCAAAGTAAAGATCATAGGCGAGCTTGCAATGAGTGTGAACAAGTACCATATCTGAAACCATCTCATAAGTATCCTTGAATGCCTGTTTCTTATCCGGTGCAACAAGAAGCATCTGATACCGGTACTTCAAAAGCTGCTCTTCGTAGATTGCCCTGAGACTGTCGCTTATATCGAAGTCCAGAGCCATATTGTAAAGCTTTGGAAGTTCTGAATGTTCATATATTGAATATTCAGCAGAGTCAAGAACTTTCTTATTTTCGCTCGTGATATGTGCTGGCATTTTGAATTTCAACTTATCCAACTTCTTCTTAATATTTGCCTGTTCTTTCTTTACAGTGAGAGTAATTAGTTTGTCAAGCTTCGGAATTGGATTGCCACTCATTGGACCAATGAAGTCACCTAGTTCGGAAAGACCTGGTATCATTTGCTTGTAGTAATATTCGTGTAAAGCATCATTCGAATTCCCATTTTTCGAATGTTTCTGTATATATCTATCCACGTTATCAACACATTGTCTCAAATTTTGCTCCTGGGCCTGGAGTGCTTTCGCCAATCCAAGAACATCCTCAAAAAAGCTTTTGTAGTTATCCGTCTCCATATCCAGCTCAATAAGACCCTTCCAGGCCGATCCGTCAAACGGTCTCACTTTACAGGCAAGTTTGTACAGCTTTGTAGCATCCTGTAAATTCTTTCTATCCTCCAAAAAAAGAGCCTTCCCCTTAAACAACAAGGCATAATAGTCATCTTTGTCTTTTTCTAGTGCTTCGTCACAATAATCAATTGCGCCCTCAAAATCTTTCGATAAAAGGGCATCTCTTGCTAATTTTATAAGCGACTTACGACCCATCGCTAAAGCACTTTTCTATGAGGTTGAATAAAAGCTACTAGGTGCTAGTAACGGTGTATTCATTCTATATAGTGTAAGTATTATGAAGGTCAGCTTAGTATAGAGAGAGAAGCCCAAGCAAGGCCGAGAAGATAAAGAGCGAAAAAAAAAAAAAAAAATTACAACAGATCCTCAGAAAGGTGTTATCGAGTGTCAGGCAAGAGATGAAATTATACCTAAAGTAAATGCACAACATAATGGTCTACCTCTATTTTATAACAATCTAACATATACACCCTTCCCAGAAATATGACGCCAATCCAATAAAATATCTCCTACCTCTATTTTATAATAATCTAACATATACACCCTTCCCAGGAATATGACGCCAATCCAATAAAATATCTAAAGATATATATATGAAGTCCCGACATAGTCGAATTCATGTCTTGGTTCACCGCCACTTTTATTGCATAGCCACACTGAATTAAGAATTGGCATCTTTATCTTTCAAGTAGCATCCATTCAAGTGGATAATAGCCAGCAAGTTCATTTCCGATCACTTCAATTCAATACTAACTACAGTTTGGATTCAATGTTCATCAAACTGCAGTATCCACTCCTAGTTTACAGAGCATTCAGTTTCATGATTGCTGGCTAGTGCGAGCTTTCCCAAAACGGTAATCATTGTTTACGTTCACAGTGCACAGGTAGCGAAATCAAAATCAAAATAAAATCACAACACTACGAGAGTTTATCATTAGCACATAAGATCTGAGTCTCATTTCCTTTCAAAGGTTGTCTATCCCGTACTCTATAATATCCATTGTGATTGCACAACATGTCGAAAAAGGTAAGGTGTGTCAATGTGTGATATTCAGACTTCAGTTTGTGATACTAACCATCTACACATTATTATAGTCCAAGAACTCACAAAATAAGAACAAGTCAAAGGAATTCAATGAGAAAGAGCACAAGAAAGAGTCCAAGCAGGAACCGAGCTTTGAGCAGCAGAATGTGTTAAACAAACTCACATCCAAACAGCTTCGGCAGTACAAATTGCTATTCAGCATGATAGACCAAGATCATGATCAAAAGATATCTTTGAAAGACTTGAAGACAACAATTGTTAGCACAGGCATGGAAAATATGGACGATAGCTCACTTTCAGACATGCTTCCTGGAGAATCGAAGGAACTGAACTTGAACGGTTTTTTAAAGCTGATCGGTTCGAAGTTTCAAGGGTTTAGTGAGAGCTCAGAGTTGGAAGATGCCTTCTCAACTTTCAATGATACCTCTTCCAAAGACAACAACGTCGATGCTAACCGGCTGAAGGATGCCTTGCTGGAAGCAAACGAGAGACTCAGTGGAATAGAAGGACTATCGTTGACGGAAGAAGAGATGGACACGGCAATTGCTGATTTCAGCAAAGAGAACAAAATCTCAGGTAAGAAGACGTTTCTGGCAGACAAGTTTATTGAGACGATAAGTAATTAAGATAATTTAAGCGGTAAGCAAAGATATTCTCTCGGTGCCTTCTGTTTACTTGTTTCTCCAATTTAAACTATGTTCTTTTAGTTAGTTAAAAGTACAAAGGAAGCGCACAGACAAAGAACTTATATATCTATACAAACAACAAGTGATAACTGATAAGTACTGTTCTCTTCAATCAATGATCAACTCCTCAACGCTCCAGTCCTCATATGAGTTATCAGGTAAATATCTCCTCACAATAAGTGGAATCTTCTTCTGGGCAAGCTCCTTTCTGGCAATCTGAAGTGGATCTGTCTCTCCTTCTATATCAACAAGAACTGGTGCGTTCATTGCAATCTGTAAAGCTCTCGTTCCTAATATCCTAGCCTTTTCATATTTTGTCATGTATGGTGTTGTAATCCTTTTATCCTTTGGAACTGGTTTTGGTGTTGGTCTCACACCTATCTTCAACAATGCGGTGTCGTCCATTTGTCCATTTCCTCCTATCACAACCTTCTTTCCATCCACTGTTGATTGTGCTTCATCATCACTAAAGTTATCATCCTCGGTGTTATTCTTCACGATTCCATCCACGTCCATCTTACTATCGTTTTCCTCTGATGCCATTTTGTTGTTGTTTCTAGTTACCTGAGTTTTCTATGCGTCTATAATCTGTATTCGTGTAAAAAGGAATACAAACTGAATGCTCTTTGAGTTTCTATGAGTAGTAATTCAAGAAAGATCTTGCTATGCGTTTTTTTTAAAAAAACAATTGATGATTTTCCAATCACTTGTCCGTCTATATGTAATGATACAAATCTAGATTATATGTTCTTTGCTGGACAGAAGATTCCCCTGATCCCCCTATTTGATTTTCGGAGCTTATAAACAACGTTTTGTGGTAATGTCTTACATAAATAACAAGGTATATTCTTTTTTCCATTGAGCTTATGCTTGTTAAAAGATGATGCTATAAATTTTTCAACACCAGAAAAAATTTGAGACAAGTCCAGCAAAAAAAGTCGTACAAAAAAACTTTTTTTGCCAGTCGATCGACGTATTTTCCTTCTGTGTCTTCCTTACGGTTAATGATGATCAAGATCTTATCATTTTGTTAAAAAAGCCTAAGTTAATTACTATCGGTATACAGTAAATAGAACTTGAAGTCATTGATTTATATTAGCATACATTCAACAGCATCTGTTCACGTTGCTAGTTGATCTATAGGATTGATTGTTGTTGTTGTTTTCTCGTTATCTTTTATTGGTAACCGAATCTAAAACGATATAGTGATACTTTCAGGACAATTATCGACGCATGAAACGCACATATTTTCCACTATAATCAGCCTATGGAGGAACGAAATACCAAACAAAAAGGCCGTCTTGCTGAAGTCAAGGATGGAAATCACACGACAAGCGTATCAGAAGAGGAAATCGACGTATTTTTTAGCAAGCTCAAAGCAGCATGCTCTACCAATCAACGATGTAAAGCCGATAAGAAGGCAAAGCCTTTATGGAATAAAGTCCAGACAGCGATTAAGTGCGATGATAAGGATGAAGAGTATGTTCCAAAGGCGGAAGAACTGGAATTGGGTGAGTCGGACCACGGAAAAAGTACAACCCCGGACTCATCAAATGAAACACAGACTGATGAGGCTCCTCGAAAAAGACGCAAGTATACGTTCAGAAAGCGAAAGCCGGCCACGGGAAAGAAGAAGGTACACAACTATCCACGGCCCAAGCGGTATGTGTGTCTTATTCCAGGATGTGGGAAGGCATATACGCGTCCTTCTCTCTTAGAGCAGCACCAAAGGACCCATACCGGCGAAAGGCCGTTTGTTTGTCAGTATCCTGGCTGTGATCAGTCGTTTACGCGAAAGGACCATCTCAGAAGGCATCAGTTGAAGCATCTGGATGAGAAGGATAAACCTTTCCACTGCAGTGTGTGTGGAAAGGGTGTCAATAGCAAGCAGCATTTGAAAAGACACGAGAAGACTCACTACAAGTCTTTCCACTGCGATTACCCTGGCTGCAATGAAGCTTTCTACAAGCACCAATCTCTAAAAGCTCATCAGCGAGAGGTTCACGATGACGGACAGCTTAAATGCCCTAAGTGTGACAAGACTTTCTCCCGACCAGGAAGACTAAATGCACATTTGAAAAAGCACCACAAGGACAAGTCCCGGTTTGTTTGTGAGCATCCGGAATGCTTGCAATCGTTCAAGACATGGAGTGCTCTTCAGGTACATATTAAAAGCGAGCATCCGAAGTTGGAGTGCCCTGTGTGTGGAAGAAAGTGTGTGGGACCAAGTGGACTTAAGAACCACATGAAAGTTCATGATGAGGCTACGGCGATAAAGCTATGGAAGTGTCCTTTGTGTAACCACAAGTACCTTCGGAAGAATGAGCTGTATGACCATTTTATTGGCGAGCATCCAGATGATAAAGTTCCAGCCTTCCTACAAAGAGATGTAAAAAAGGAAACCAAATCTACAGGCAACTCGACCAAGGATGCGTTCATGAAGGTCGAAGACAATCGAAATGGTTACCAAATTGATGGACAGACAGATGGAGGACATAAAGTGCTTTCTCCCAGTGAAAAAGATAGTAAAGGCATAAATTTCCCTGTGAGTAAGTATAATGGCCAGACGTTCACCAAGGCAGTCAAGAGGAAGGCAATCGAGTCCTCGCCGATGGATCTGATTATAAATAACGTGGACAATCGGCTAGCCTGCGAATATGTGAACTGCCACAGACTTTTCAGAAGGGAATATGATCTCCAAAGACATTTAGAGTGGCATCGTAAGCAGGATGTGAAGCTAGAGGATAAGGTGAAGCAATTAGAGGCGGAAAAGTCCTCCTGATTGTTTTTCATGTGCTTCAACCCACGTTAGAAAACTTTTCTATGCGTAAATGTGATGCTGCTTTAGATAGCAGGTAGGTAATGTATTAGTTAATAGAGATATCTAGCAGTAGAAAGAAGCTGGCCTGATAAGAAAAATTGGGACTCGCTATGATTTTTTTCCCCCCTTCCTGCCTCTATTTTTTTTATGTGTTCTCCCATCTATTTCCATTTTTCGGGACTTCTTATCGTCACAATGACTTTTTTCATTTTGAATAAAAAGTGCATCCAAGTTTATTACAGGGTACATCTTTTATACGTAACTGTGTCAAGCTAGAATGAATACAAATGCTGGGGTACACAAGCTAAGCCGTTCAGATCGGCTGAGAAGAATACGAGAGCTTCGAAAGCTAAAAAAGGCTTCAAAGTACGAAAATAAGAAGGAATTGAATAGAGAGTACAAAGCAAAGCAGGCAAGGGCAAAAGAAATAGAGGAAAGAGAACGTCTTGATGAGGAAGGAAGAAGGAGAACAGAGAAGATCAAATCTGTCGAAAATGGAGTCGATTATGAGAGATTGAAGAGTCTCGACTATACGGCAGAAGAAGATGAAGCGTGGAATAAGAAGCTTGAGGCGAAAAGGACAAGAGAAGACCAAAGAGAATTCCAGAATTATGCACAATTGGCAGAAAGGACATATAACAAAAGATTGAAGGAGATGAGCAGTTTAAATTTGGATGAGTATAAGCACCAGAAGGAGATATACAAAACACTGGAGACTCAAGGAGTTGATGAAGCCACAATAATAAGTCTGTTGACAGACAAAAAGAAGGCTCAACTTCTTGGAAAGGACATTAGGAAAAGGGATAAAGAGCGGTACAACAAGAGAAAGAAGAAGGTTTCCGAAGGTGAGAATACAGATATTGGATTCATCAATGATAAGAATAAACAGTTCAATGAGAAATTGAGCCGGCACTTTGATAAGTACCTTGGAGACTTGAAGGAAGATATTAAGAGAGGCGGTGCAGCTTGATATTCTTCATTTATTCGAACTATACTTTACTATTAATATAGGTACACATGGGTGAAAAATGACTTGCCAGTGTGCTTTTAGATATTCTGAGAATAGCATATGCGTCGATCGACTGTATGCGTCGCTTCGTAGATCATGACTTTAATGTATTAGTGTCATCTGTAGGAAGTGGCAGTTTGTCAATATGAGAATGTATTTGTGGTGAACAACTCGTATATTATAAGTAGATTAATGTCAGTTATACTTTATTTATTTAGTGATACGCTTGAGTAGAGTCTTTATTAATATATACCATAAATAGAGGGTGGTTATAGTTCATCTCTGGATCCATTACCTAAGATAAAAAAAAAAAAAATTTAAATTAGACTGAGAGGAACAGAATAAAAAACTAAAATAAAAAAGATTTGAGAGAGAACAGTGAAATATCGAAGGTGGGACTCAAAAAAAAAACTACGTCTTCGCCATTTTCCAGCCGTTCTATCACACACATGTTACATATATAGTGAAGAGAAAAGATTGTAAACGAATTCAAGTTGTATTTAGTTTCAACCTAGCATTACCACATAGCCAAAGCTTTGCAAGACGGCGAAATAATTTGCTGAGAAATTGCTCATTGCTTTTCTTTTGTTTACCTCCCTAAAGATCGAAAACAAAACATATTGAAGAAAAAAAAAGGCATAGTGGGTAAGTAAAGCTGGCAAGAACGACGAATACTGTGGAATTAAGTTAGTAGTACTGTTACTGTTAAGGAAGAAGATGTCAGAGGAAAAAGTTTCTGCTGATACAAAAGATGTCGAGGGAGAAAGTTCGAAAGACAACAAAAAACCACTCAAGAGTTTGAAAAAAGAGGAGGCTGGATTGGATGATAGCGAAGAAAATGCAGAGAATCCAGTTAAGGGAGAAGAATCACAACTAAACAAGCTTGTCGACGATGCGGCAAGTGAGGATGATGGTGAAGAAGGAGGTGACAGAAATGGAGATTACGATTCCTCCGAAGAAGATGATGATGACGATGATGAAGAAGCCATAAGGAAAGTGAGGGAAGGTTTCATTGTTTCGGATGATGAGGCCGAGGAAGAAGGCGAGGAAGATGGCGAAGGAGAAGGCGACAAGAGAAAAGATCATAAAAGAAAGCACGCCCACTCGGGAAACGGGACAGCAGAAGAATTGGATGAGGATGATTTGGAATTACTTCGAGAGAATGCTGGAGAATCGGTGAATAGAAGAAGCAAGTTCAAGCGACTCAAAAGAGGTGGAGATGAGGAAGACGAAGAAACAAGTAAGTCGAAAGGGTTGACGGATATGTTTTTGGATGAGGAAAATGAGGAAGGTGAAGGAAATGGAGATGAAGAGGACGATGATCTTATGGAAGCGACTCGAAGAAGAAGACAGCAAAGGGAAGGAATGCCTGGAGAGTTTGATGATTTCATCGAGGATGATGAAATGTCCGAGGATGACGATGATAGGGATGAGAGATTGGCACGGATGCGTTCAGCAAGGGCCAAGAATCAGTTTGCTGCGGAATCTAGAGTAGATCAAGATAAAATGGACGAATTGTTTGAGATTTTCGGTGACGGTGAGGAGTACGCATGGGCTATCGAGGCGGAGAAGGCCGATCTTGCCGGAAATGGTATTTCTGGAGCTGGAGATGCCGCAGGGGAGGAAAATGAGGATGAAGAGGATGAAAATGAAGGGGAAGACGAAAGTGAAGTTGAAGAAATCGATAAGCAGGAAGCAGAGCCGCAGAAACAGAAAAAATCATACAACGAGAAGCTCAAGGACGTGTTTGAACTCGGCGAATTGAAGAAGCATCTTCTGACAGATGAGGATGATGCAATCAGAGCAGCAGATGTGCCTGAGAGGTACCAACTTCTTCGAAAGGACATTGACAATTATGATCTTCCGGATGAGGAGTTTGTGTTGAAGCAGCAGTGGATCGCAGAGCAGCTCTTTGCGGAAAAGTCGTCGAGCTTTGAGAACTCGAAAGATGTGTGGGAGCCATTCAAAGACTGCGTTTTCCACATTGTGGAGTTTGTTTCAAGAGACAACCTCGAGGTTCCGGTGATCTGGAGTTGCAGAAAAGACTACACTTTGCATACATACCAAGAAGAAGGACAGCTCCGTGTGCAGAAGTTGCTGAATGAGAACGATCTCTGGAGAATAGTGCAGCTGGATATCGAGTACCACGCTATATTGGACAAGCGCCAGGGTATTCAGAAGCTGTTTGACTCGCTCCACGTGGTTGACATTCTCTTCGATCGCCTCATCAAAGATGCAAAGAGCATTCCAGCGTTGCAGGATCTATACGAGTATCTCAGCTTCACGTACAGCAAGGAAATTCATGAGAAGGAGGAAAAGGAGGCCGATGACGAGCAGAGAGACCATCCAGGCTCCAAGAAGCACAAGATTCACTCGCGGTTCAACATCTTTGAGCGTATCAAGGAGGATCCGATCTACAAAGTGGTGGAAGCTTTTGGAATGACGGCAGAGCACTTCGGTGAGAATGTGAGCTCCAATGCCAGAATTTACGTCACTGAGGACCCGGCAGAGAAGCCCGATGAGGTGGTTAAGAAAAATGTTTCGAGTGGTTCGTACTTCAAGCAGGAGACTAAAGCACTGAATGCCGTCAAGCACATGTACTCTGAGCAGTTGGCACACAGCCCTGAGCTTCGGGCTCACTTGCGAAATGCTTACGAGCACTATGCCACCATTGACATCAGGCTCACGGAGAAAGGCCGCGACGAGATCGGCGAGAAGTCACCGTACGCTGATTTCAAGTATGCGGAGAACCGTGCAATGGAATCTTTCGTGTACAAGCCGGACTTGTTCCCGCGGATGCTGGAGGCTGAGTCCTTAGGTCTCTGTCACATCAATGTCGGGTTGAAAAGTGCGTACAAGAGCTTTGTGGACCACCTGTTCACGTTCCTCTCGTCGGACGGCACTTCCGACATTAGCAACAGCTGGAACACGCTCAGGCGAAGCTGTTTGGACTTGGCGTTAGGCAAGATGTTGCCTTCAATAGCATCCGAAATCAAGGAAGAGCTCGGCCAGAAGAGCGAGAGGCTTCTGTTCTTCCAGATCAGAGATAAGTTCCTCAACAAGGTGGACCAGGCACCATTTGCGCCTGTGCCAACGTCCAAGGGCTCTGTTCCCCGTGTCTTAGCCTTGTCAAATGGTGACGGGAAAAGAAATGCCGCTGTTCTTGCCGCGGCTATTGACGGTGAAAGAACGGTTGTGGAGTGCGTGAAGTTCGAGGAGAATTACCGGGAGAGTGAGTTCGAGAAGAAGTTTGTGGGTCTCGTGACGCGTTTTAAGCCGGATGTGGTGGCAATTTCCGGTTATACGCCAGAGGTGTCGGCTTTCTTCAAGCACACGGCAGAGATCGTGAAGATGAACCATCTCATGATCACGGTCAAGGCATCATCTGTGAAAAAGGAGGAGCCCGAGGATGATTACGACCCGGAGGCTGGATTCGAAGACGAGCAAGGTGCCACCACGGAGATCCCATTGCCCGTGATATACTCATCAAACGAGACAGCTCTCATATACGAGCACTCAATGAGGGCCAAGCAGGAGTTCGGGGACAAGCCAAGGGTGGCCAAGTTCTGCATCGGTGTCGCCAGATACGTTCAGGACCCACTCTTGGAGTACATCAGCTTGGGGGACTCGATCACATCGGTGTCCGTGGACAAGCACCAGGAGTTGCTGGCGGAGGAGAAGTTCCGCGAGGCGGTGGACAGCATCTTCGTGGATATGGTGTGTCTCGTTGGCATCAAGCTGAACGACGCGATCCGGTCCGATTACGAGGCTAAGAAGCTCTCGTACATTGCCGGTTTGGGCGTGAGGAAGGCCGCCGGAGTGTTGAGAGGCATCGAGAGCCAGGGTGGAGCGATTGTCAGGAGAGACGACCTCATTTTGAAAGGTCTGGTGACCAAGACGGTGTTTATGAACTGCGCTCCGTTTGTAAATCTCCCAGTTCCAGACAGGTACGACAAGGAGGTCGAGCTTTTAGACGCCACGAGGATCCACCCTGAGGACTATGAGTTGGCCCGTAAAATGGCCAGCGATGCTCTAGACTTGACGGATGAGGATCGTGTGGAAATCGAGCAGGAGGAAGGCGGCGTTGTGGGCAAGTTGTACGAGGACGGCGTGGAGAAGTTGGACGATCTTCTATTGGAAGGATATGCTGACCAGTTGGAGCAGCACGGCCACCGGAAAAGAGCCACGTTGGAGATGATTAAGGAGGAGTTGCAGAATAACTTCGAGGAGCTTCGTAAGGAGTTCCATGTGTTGACTCCCGAGGAGGTGTTCCAGATGCTCACTGCAGAGACCCCAGACACGTTCCACGAAAATTTGCTCGTTCCCGTGATCATCCAGCGGGTCGATAACCGGTACTTGGCGGTGATCACGCAGTCTGGAATCAGGGGAAACATCTCGCGGTCCAGCATTCTTCCTTACAATGATCCATCCAGCTTGTTGTCGCGGTTCAACGTCGGGCAGCCCGTCCGGGCGGTCGTCAAGAGCATCGACCACGCGGACTTCCGGGCAGAGATGTCATTGCTCAAGGAGGATCTCGAGCAGTCGCAGCGTGGTGTCAAAGTGGAGAAGTTTAAAGGCCTCTGGAACTTTGAGGCCGAGGAGCAGGACCGTGCGAAAGAGCAGCGTGAGTCTCTGCAGACCCAGGGGCAGCACGTGAAGCGGTTCATCAAGCATCCGTTCTTCAGGAACTTCAATTCCAGACAGGCCGAGGATTACTTGGCATCCCAAGAGAACGGAGCGTTTGTCATCAGGCCATCGTCAAAGGGCCCAGGCCACCTCACAGTGACGTGGAAGTTGGGCAACCAGCTCTTCCAGCACATCGACGTCATCGAGCACGACAAGCTCAACGAGTACACGTTGGGCCGGGTGCTTCAGGTGGGCCAGTTCCGGTATCATGATTTGGACGAGTTGATCGTCTCGCACATCAACAAGATGTACGCCAAAGTCCAGACCATGACCAGCTACGAGAAGTTCAGAAACGAGCCGTCCAGCGAGGCTCGCAGCTGGCTTCTCCGGTACTCCAAGGCGAACAAGAACAGGTCCTGCTACTGCTTCTGCTTTAATCGTAAAGCTCCTGGCTGGTTCTATCTTCTGTTCAAGCTCAACGACGAATCCGATAACACCTACACCTGGAACGTCAAAGTCCTGCCTACTGGCTTCCAGCTTCACGGCAACGTCTATCCTGACATGGTGCATTTGTGTAACGGTTTCAAGCGGCTTCTTCAGAACCAGTTGAGTGGCTCTAGTTACGGAAATTCCTATAATCCTGGCTATGAGGCTACTGCTGGTTACAGTTACTGATGCTGTTCCATTTTTTTTAGAGAAAAATGTTTTTTTTTGTTGTTTTTACTAGTGTCTTAGCTCAGCCTGGCTCTCCTCTACGTCTTTTGCTACTGTATTGCCTGGGTGTCGTCTGTATTTTAGTCTATAAGTTACTACTATAAGTCTTTAAGTTATTTGTCTCGTATAGAAAGCCGAAATGATTCCTGCAATGTGCCACCAGTGAAAATGTCACACGCGAAAATGTCGTTTCTCGTGAGAAGTGAAAAAAAAAATACCTGAATAAATAAATATAAATACAGCGATATCTCCCCTGCCATCATCCTATCATGTATCTTTCTTTACCCATTTCTCCCAATTATTTGCCTTTTCTTTCTTTTACCTTCTTACCACACTCTTACATCCATCATTTCCTCTCTTAGTTTACCCCATGTCCAATTTGAAACGGTTCGCCCTCGTGGCGACTGTTCTCGCAACTATCTTTAACCTATACATATACACATACCCCAGCCTCGATAGTGGCAATTGCGACTGGAAATACACATACTATGATGAATCGGCACTCACTCCATTACAGCAGAAGGTCCTTGCTATACCGTATCTTGGCGATCTCTACAGACACGCGTTTTTGAAAGAGGACCCGCGCCTCTTCCCTGACCCAATGGATTTGCGAATAATGGCCATAGGAGACCCACAGATCAACGGTAACTGGCCCTCCACAAGTTACCCGAAGAGGCTTGACAACTACGGAAACGACTATTACATCGGCCACATCTACAGCATGATGAAACCCCGCCTCGATCCTAGGATAGTCGCTGTTATGGGTGACATGTTCTCATCCCAGTGGATAGGCGACTCTGAGTTCTACAACCGAACAAAAAGGATGCTGACGAGGCTTTTCCCTCGTCCGGAGGCACAGACGGTCACGGAGCTTGACTTCATAAAGGCACACAAAGATGTGGACTGGCGTGCGCACTTCCATTGGTTCAACGAGGCGCTAAACGAAGGCAAATTTACTAATCCGTCCTCTTACCACTATTCGGACGTTCGTGATTGGACAGGTGCCAACTTGACCGACGAGCCCTTATTTATCAACATTACGGGAAATCACGACATCGGATATGGCGATACTACGTATCAGCATATGTGCAGGTGGAGGAAACTCTTTGGAAAAGACAATTTCTGGATTGAGTATGATAACGGCACGGACCACGCCTGGAGAATTGTTGTTTTGAACTCCTTGGCATTGGACGGCCCGTTTTTGCAGCCAGAGTTTGGGCGCTATGACTGGCAGTTTGTGGAGACGTTGGAGAAAAGGCCTTATAACGGTACCACGATCCTCATGACTCATATCCCCATGTATAAGAAGGAGGGTCTCTGTGCGGACGGCCCCTTTGTGGATCACTTCAACAAGACAAATTGTCCGCCAAAGGCAAATTGCAAGATAGGCCTTCTCAAGTCGGAGAACCACCTCCAGTACAAGACCTCGCAACGAGTTTTGAATGCTGTTTTCAGGAACAGTTCTGGAATTATCATGACTGGTCATGATCATGTTGGTTGCGTCAATTATTACAACTACGACCCAGAAACTGCAACATGGGAGGCCTCTAAGAATATCACGTCCGAGAAACACATCCAGGAGTTGACTGTCAGGTCGGTTATGGGTGAGTTCGAGGGAAATACCGGTATTGTTACCGGTCATTTCAACCATAATACCCACAATTGGGATTTCGGCTATTCCACTTGCTCGTTCTCTATTCAGCATGTCTGGTGGGGAGCCAAATTGAGTCTTGCATTGGCCGTCCTTCTCGATACATTGTCCATATTCTTTTGAACTACCGGCCCTTATTTATTTATAGTAAGAAACCAGGGAGATCAAGATAAGAATTAAAGTGAAAAAAAATTATAAAAATGAATAGATAAAAAAAATGGCTTATATATCCACACTGTGTTGCTATTTCTGTACAAGGTTCAAAAGGCTGTGCCCAGGAGTTGGACGATGATGAATAACGAAGAAAAAAAAAAGCATGTAATGTAAACGTAATGCAAGACTGATTGCATCTGATCTTGATCAAGAAAAATATTAAAATATTATTATCCTAGACTTTTCACCTTAGATAGCCTAAAATAAGAAGCAAGTGAGGAAAAAGGGGAGTCTATCTAAGACTATTAATACTTTTTTTTCCCCTCTCTATCTTTAAAAAAAAAAGTTTCCCTGGTTGTCCTATTGAAATATCCCATCCCAACCCTTTCTATCTTATCCTACTTTATTGTGTGTATTCATCGAAAGGTGGATAAGTATAGTAAATACATTTTTCAAGTCGGATAGCATTAATTAGCAAACAGATAAGATCACAGAAACTGCATTAGTTGAACACCATCAGATCGATAGCATTACATAAATAGCATCGCACAATCAGCATCGCACAAATAGTATCACATAAATTGCAGATAATCTCACCAACAATCTCAAATACGTCCCTTAGCAATTTCATATACAGGCAAAATTTCACCCGCTTACCGCAACAAGTGAGCAAGGCACGTTATCCACCGAAATAAAGCATCCATTTAGGAACCAAATGCGGCTGAAGGACATGCTTTCAAGGAGAAAGCGGCAAGTGCCGCCTCTTCAAAAGTTGACCGGGTTATATAATGAAATTGAAAACGATTATTTGAACAACCTCAGCATGCAGCAAAATGGCCGGATGAAGGAGGCTTTGGTAGGCTGGCAGATGTTGCACGATAAACTTGCCGACAACTTCTCACAGCTCCGCAATTTGTATTCAGACACAGCACTAACCAAAGGAGAGTCGTTTCTCATGGATGAGATCACGGTCATAGAGACCAAGACAAATGACTGGCTCAGTTGGTTGAGTACTAACTACTTGCAGGCTGTGACGAAGGACTCGAGCTCGTCTGATTTGCAAGTTTCCGGTACCAATCCGTTTGACGACAGTTTCTCCAGTACTCTTCGTGAACATAGCGATGTTGGTCAGCATCATAGGTCCTCTTCTAGCGTTTCAGGGAGTAGTATATCCACAAAGGGCAGAAGAACTAGGAAGAAGCCTCCGCCAGAGACTAAATCAGAGCAGCTAAGCAATCAGCATACAATGGGGTCCTCATACGTACGAAACAAATCAAGTCCGGTTGTTCTGACGCTTCGACAGGCCTCACGGCCGCCAAACGTGGTGAAGAAAACACATCTGCTGAAATCTTTGCGGTCCATATCGTCTGAAAATCCTAGAGGAGCTAAAGGGGCGCCTCATTCGGGGCCTTCTACGATGAAATCGGATGCTTCTACCCCAGCGAAGTATGCTGCGAATCTCATCTGGTCTCCTACACATAGTCTGAAGAGCTCGGAGCGCTCAAAATCACCCGGAAGATCAAGGCAGAACTCAAGCGATCCATTTGAAGGTTTTGACTCGTCATTTGTGCCCACAACTAAAGGAGTTCCAGTTCAGCAGAGCACAATGGCAGAGCAGATGAAGAGTCTTGATCTACACCCTGCACCAAAGTACAGTACTGGTCACAGCACAGGAAGCACAACCGCATACGGTCGTCCACGATATTCGCAGGGGAAGAAGAAGCAGCCGTCGGACAGAGTGAAGAGTGCATTGGAGAAGTCGGCAGCAGTCAGATTGAATCTGTATCCACCACAGCAAGTTTATCATCGACATTCAATGCAGAAGAAGTCGCATGCCAACTCGGTGACGGCAGCGACTGCTGCAGTTTATGCAAATAAGGGTAATGGCGGGCTCCCAAGTAGTGTGAGCTCAATATCAAAGTCTAAGAGCCTTACGAATGACTCGGGCAAGGATAAAGCAACACAAAATCAAAACAGAGCAAAGAAACCGCGCAAGGAGCTTCTTTTGAGCGGGCAGGAAAATCCAACGAAAGACACCGAGAACTTGAAAGAGTTGGAGGATTCACCGGACGAGGAGGAGATTCAAGACAACGATAGAATTGTGGCGAGAAATGGAACGGTGATGAGCAAGAAGAAGATTATAGCGTCGTTGAAGGGTGTTGATCCAACTGCAGCCCGGCAGATATTGGATGAGATAGTTGTTAATGGCGATGAGGTTCACTGGGATGACATAGCCGGTCTAGAGGAGGCGAAGAAGTCTTTGAAAGAGGCGGTTGTGTATCCGTTTCTTCGGCCCGATCTCTTCAGTGGCTTAAGAGAACCTGCCAGAGGTATGCTTCTCTTTGGGCCCCCTGGTACAGGAAAGACGATGCTGGCCAGAGCCGTTGCTACAGAGTCACAGTCGACATTCTTCTCGATATCAGCGTCATCTTTAACATCCAAGTATCTGGGGGAGTCCGAAAAGTTGGTGAGGGCCCTTTTTCAGCTTGCAAAAAAAATGGCACCTTCGATTATCTTTGTGGATGAAATCGACTCGTTATTGGGAACGAGAGACAGTGACGGCGAAAACGAGGCGTCTAGGCGGATCAAGAATGAGTTTCTGGTTCAGTGGTCTAATCTCACAAAGGCTGCAGCGGGAAAAGATACCGGCGAGGATGTTCAGCGTGTTTTGGTGCTTGCAGCAACAAATCTACCTTGGGGAATAGATGAAGCAGCAAGAAGAAGGTTTGTGAGAAGGCAGTATATCCCGCTTCCGGCAAGAAATACCAGGAGCGCGCAATTTGAAACGTTGTTGAAGCACCAGAAGCATACGTTGAGCGAGATTGACATGCTGGGGCTCTTGGATATGACTGATGGCTTCTCCGGGTCAGACATCACTGCATTGGCCAAAGATGCTGCTATGGGCCCGCTAAGGGAGTTGGGTGATCGTTTATTGATGACCAATAAGAGCGAGATCAGGCCTCTGAAGCTCAAGGATTTCGTCAACTCCTTGCGATACATCAAGCCAAGTGTTTCGCAGAGGAGTTTGGCCAAGTTTGAGGAGTGGGCAAAGATTTACGGCTCATCTGGGGCTTAGCCGCAATCCTTGCGTTGCTATAAATTTGGTGCAGTTGTTATTTTGCTACGATAATTCTCGTGTTCTACTACCGTTGCATTGTGTGCAAGTACTATGTGAGTAGGTATTTAATATAAGTGGGCATTAATTCAAACATATTTAATGGAAGCATGAACTTGGTCTAATTCCATGTATGAATGTGTACGTAGTACCGCTGTTCTTTGTTTGTTTTTCATTTTTGCATTACGTAGATGATCAGCAACTTTTGCTCATTATATACTTAATCTAAATATGGTATAATCTATTCACGGCACTTAAATTACAATGCATTTAACTTTTAATCCGCATCTCTCTCTCTCTCTCTCTCACTTCCTGTACCGAGAAAACAATCCTGTTCTCCTCGATCCACTATCTGTACTTGATCTGTTATTGCCACCGTCTAAAGATGTTGATGATGCGGTTTTCTGATGCTCCTCTATTCCCTCTTCCATTCCTTCTTCTGCCTGTTGTGTTCCCTGCAACTTTGCTGAGCTGTTCTCTGCATCCACCCGCTTCCTCTTCTTCATATATGCCTCTCTCCTAATATCTCTGGACCTGGTCTTTCGAGATTCCTTCACCATCTGTTCAAACACCTGAGCATCCTCCGCCGACTCTTCAGTGCTTCTTTTAGCCGAGCTGAAGATCTCTGCCATAGCAATCATAATCTCTGCTCTGCTCTTTCTGTCTTCGACAGAGACTGTCTTGTCGTTGAGCACTTTACTGCAAACTTTGCTGAGTGTTTGCGATATTTCAAACTTCGACGACATCCAAGCCACATTAAGGAACTTTCCTGTCATTGCCTGTTCATATTTCGCTCTCTCATACTGATCCATCTCCCCGTCTTCCGATTCCTCAAGCTTGCTCATTGCCTCTAGTGTACTCTGAGCCTCTTGTGCACTCGACAACATTCCCCACACACCTTTGGCGGTGTTCTTTCCCTGTTTCAATGACGATCCAATTTTGTGGAACCGTCCCACAAATGCCTTCCGCGATTTCAGAAACGCTTTACCTTTGAACTTGTACATCTTTCCAATCTCGTGGCAGATGTCAACGCCAAAGGACTCCAACACCAAGTTTTCCACATCCTGTTGTGTTTTCTTCTTCAAAGCCTCAAGTTCACTCTCATCAACCTTCCCTGCCTTTATCACAGGATTCAACTTCTCTAGAAGCTTCTGCGAAAGTTCACCAACTTTTGCTTCCTCTTCTTTCTTGCGCTTCTCAATATACTCGGCTGTAATCTTTGGCTTGTTCTGCTTTACATCCTTCTTTACCTCCTGTTGACGATTGTACATCTCGCTCAGCCGACCGCCACGCTTCTCCCCCTCCCCTTTGATCAGCTTGGTATCATCTATCTTTTTTGAGGGCCCCTTTTGGCCATCAGATGGCACTGTATCCGTGCCTTTGTTCTCATCTCCAGTGTCATTTTCTTCACCATTCACATTTAGATCCTCCATCATTCCACTAATGAAGCTCAACTCTCCTATATAATCCCGGAAACCCCCGCCTCCAAAGATCATCGAGAAGAACTCCTTTGGATCAACGTCTGCCGCCTCGACGCCCTGCTTGTTCATTCCCTCTTTTCCCACTTCATCGTATATCTTTCTCTTCTGCGGGTCACTCAATATTTGATATGCCTCCGCCACCTCTTGGAACTTTAATTCTGCCTCCTTGTTTCCTGGATTCTTGTCCGGATGATACTTCAATGCCATCTTCCTGTATCCCTTCTTGATCGTGATCCCATCTGCATCGGTGCTAATGCCCAAAAGCTCGTAGTATTCTGTATCTTTAACCATATTGTTTGTCTTATCTGCTGAAAATGAAAAAAAGGCTGGTGTTTCACAATTGAAAGCAGCTTATATCAAGTTGTTGTGAAAAGAAGGCAAAATTTAATGTCTAACCACTTAGACCCCTTGCTTGCACAGTAAAATATGAGGAATGAAAGAAAATGGAATGAAGAAATGTGAAATGGAGAGAATATATATACTCTAGTGCATAGAAAGAGATAGAAAAAAAAAAAATAGGCTGAGGCAGTAGCCATCCATGACTACTCAGTTTTCGCTGTAACCAAGCATTACATTTTTTTAGGTCATCGAGCTTATCTGCGCATCTATGTATCTGAGTGAATGCTATTGATAAGCTTAAAGTGACACCTACAAGCTCAAGCCGTTGATTTTGTATACTGCTGAGTCACATCAGCCTACATTAACGCATGTTCTACCGCTCTTTTTTGCTGGTGCAAAGGCGTGGCTTGGTCACAAAACTAACAAATAGTACTGTCCGCAAAATACGGCACAGACCAAGAAGAAAATTGGAGGATGATATATCATTTGAAGAAGTAAGCAATAATCAACAGGCATATTTAGGAATAGGTAAAAAAGCATCTTTGATATACTAACTATGCTGTAGTTTGTTTTGAGAGATCAAATATTGCAGAGCTACCGAGATATGATGAGAACTCTACAGAGTAAGTACTGGAAAATAAGCTTATCAACGAATGAGCAGTTCTCAAATTAGGCCTCCCAGTTTACTAACAAGACCACCATTTATTTTGCTACAACCAGAAATACCTGACAGAAACACAAGAAAGGAGGCCCAAGAGTTTGTCAAAGGTGAATTTTCATCCTCCAGGGACGTCAGTAGTGTTTCTATCAGGAGATCGCTTCTCATTGGTGGAATACGGCAGTTTCAAAGTCTAGCCAACAGTCTGGGCATCTCGATGCCAACCATTAATTTCAATCAAAAGAGGTGATCTTGTCAGATCAGCGACGATACACGCATCATACTCCCTTGTTTATAGACAAAAAAAAATCATAATTTGTAATACCTGTTTATGTATATCATTCTTATTTGTATGTACAGTAGTTAAAGGGGAGATAGAATATGGTGAAGATACTCGCACCAAAACTTTAACGCTTGACCCAAGTAGGCATCTTTCTTGCCTTTCTTCTGCCGGGTTTCTTCCTTTCCACAACTCTGTGGTCTCTTGTCAAGCATCCAGCAGCAAAAAGCCTCTTTTTGTATAGCGGATTGTGGATGCAGAGAGCTTTCGATAATCCTAACTTGATGGAGTCGATCTGGCCTGTTTTACCACCGCCACGTGCCAAGGCAAACACATTGTACTTTGATTCTGCATCGACAACCTGTAATGGGAGCAAAACCCGCAACCTGTCCTCGTAAATAGGGAAAACCTCCTCTAATGGCTTCCCATTAACAAGAACCTGCCCTTCACCCTCAGCAACATAAACTTTGGCACTCGAAGCCTTTCTTCGACCAACGGCAACTCCTCTTCCCTTCTCGTCCAACTGCCTCGTCTTCTCCTTGCCAGCACTCTCGTTTTTCGTCTTCCTATACGTATTGAGTGCATTGTTCACTTCATCATTTCTCAACTCCGGCGCAATCGAGTCCAAACGCCTCAACATCGTGATGAGCTTCTGGTACTGCGTCACCTTCAATTTGTTTCCCCCTCCTATGTCCTTGTAGTTTTCGAATGTCATCCACGAGTTGTCCGTATTCTTCTTATCAAACGGAAGTGTCATGTACTTGTTTAGTATATCGGTCAATTTCGATATGTTCTCCTCGTGTGCCGGGTTTCTTGCGTAGAATGTAGGCACGGTTGGAACCAATCTCATCCTTTCCAACTCTGGAATATGCCTTGCATCTTTATCTGTCTTGTAGTATTCTGAAAACTGTTCATACACCGCAATTCTATTTGGCTGTCTCGCAGCCCTGTTATAGGCATGCCTCACTATTTCCATAGGCCGTACAAACGAACTCCCAAAGCCCACGCCAACTCTCTTCAGTCCTAATAGATACATTGATGTGCGTAAAACGTGGGTACTTATATATATAGAAGCTTAATTCGCAAAGCAATAGAATTTGTATATCATCATTCCCTAACCTTCACGACAGAAATAGAACACTCGCTCACTCTAATACTTTTTCTTTCTTTCCTTCTTTCGCTACAAATCAAATTAAGATTCAAATTTTCAAATTTTCAAGTTTTGGTATAGCTTAGGAAATGCATCCGTAAACCTTTATATTACCTTCAAGTATTCTTATCACCCATGTTCTAGCTGTTTATAGATATATACCAGAGTTATTATTTAACTGTAGATGGGGGATATATTGGTCTGGATATCAATCACAGTATCCTCATCATTTTCTGTCTTCCACCCTCTGTTTCTCCCTCGTCATGTTCCTTTTATTTTTGCAACCTCGATCACATAAATTCGGTATGAACATACTCTAAAATGTGTGCAAAATCATATATAATCACCCATGTCACTAAATGTATCTTCCTCTTCTTCCTCCTTGTCCTCTGGTTGAGTTGTTGATTGGCTTATCAGCTCTTGCTTTACCGTTACGCTGTTAATCTTATCAGCCTCTTCGTTATGTTCTCTTTTTTTAACTTTGCCATCTTCATTTTTATCTTTTCCCCCATCTAAATGCTGCATCAGTATGTTCTTGAGACCGGGATTCTTCCGTACTATCATCATCATATCATCCGGTGTTATTGTCTTGCGTCCCGCATGATTCGCAAATAATGCTAAATCTTCGCCAACACTGGTTAGTTGTCTATAAACAAGTTCGACTAGTGCTGCTACCAGTTGTGGAGTAGCTGATATTGGATGCTGTGGATCTTGCGATAGCTCCTCTGTCTGTTTCTCGACAATCTTCGTGATTGTTCTCCATATGCTTGCTTTTAAATGCTTTTCACATTAGAGTGCCTGTTAGTATTAAGCGCCAATTATCTAACTCCAGACTGGTCTCACAATCATACTTACAGCTGCAACCTCTTTCTGTTCCTCTGTTAAAATCTTCATTGTGCACTTGGTGTTTATGTGGTTTTTCAAACGATGTTAAAAATATGTAAAGTAAATCTTCCAGGTGATGTCTCGAACTAACGCGATTTCGCGATCCTATAATAAATTTACAATTCTAGGATTTAAATCTAATTTGAGGTTGTTTATATACCTTGTTGTTATTCTGTGAAGAAGTGTATTCATGAAGTTTGTTGATGCTTTAAATATATATTTTTATTAGAGCATTGAAAATTGCTTTCCAATTATAAAAGAAAAGCCTATCTTTGGATATTTTCCACCAATATAGATAAAGCTTTAGAATATCTGTGAGTACACATACATATGCAACAACTGTAGACCTAATGTATATTTATTATAAATTTATTGTAAATCTATTGTATATTTATTGAATATTTATTGAATAGTTACTGTGTATCAATTGTATATCAATTGTATGTCTGATATGAGCCGAATTTATTAATTTTCACACATAACAATAAAAAAAATTTAACTTATCTGAATTCAACACCGGTCAGTATATGAGTTATTCATCTCATTTATAGTAATCGTTTACGAAAAGTTGGAAACTTTAATTGCAACTCAGTATTTTGCTACTTCTATTCGTTGGTATATTGAGTGATTTTCACAAGTTAATTATATCAAGGGATTGGATACAGATTTTTTAAGGACCTGTTAAATTGAAAGAAAATATCTTGACTGCAATTTCTTGTTAATTTTTTTATTAATTTAAGGTTCTAAAGGCAATGTTAATCTAAAGAACTCACAATAAATTATATAGAATATCAATACAAGCTCTTGAAAGTGTAAATTGAATTCAACTTAAAGAATAAAACATATTATTGTACAACCAATGAACATAATCCTTAAATTTTTTAAAACAAAAAAGATGTCATACAACGTCAAAAAAGACACCAATTTTATATGCTAAAAATTTTGTTCAAACCAAAAACTAGATGTATTATTATAGAAAAGTATAAATATCAATAGTAAAATTCCCTCTTGTAAGTATCAATAAGATCTTTGATGGTACTTGTGATTTCCTTGCATTCGGTAGTACTTTTAGCTTCCAGGTAGTACTTCTTATACACACCATTTTGGTTCTTATTAATGAATATCTTAAAATATCTTGGAATCTTTGATGACTGTTTGATCCTCATAATCTGACCAATATTGAAGCTGGTTGTCTTTGCATCATACCAAGATCCCTTTGACTCATTGAATGGTAATATGTATATCTGATATCCATCGACAACCAAAGACTTCGGATGCCTTCCTTTAAACGACATTTGTTGTCTTCTCCACACAGTCCATCTATGGTACATCGAGAGACGAACATCTCCACCTTTGCTTGGAACAAACACATTGGAGTTGAATAGTGACTGGTACTGCTGCGAAATACTCGGTGGTTTATGCCCTCTACCTCCATTTGGCTTGTTTTGTTCCCTGTGGAAATCAGAAACTGAACCTTCGTTTGTAATAAGCGAACTTTCATCATGCTGTCCAGTATGTGGAGATAAGAAATGTGAGATCGCATGTGATGCTGGCGTTATATTTGCTGGAATTGTAATTGGTGATGCGTTTTTGGTATGGTCTACCATCAGATTCGGTGCGCCTAAAGAGGGATGCCGTTTATTACTTTTCTTTTCAGCCACCTCCAAAGGTGATGGTGTAATCACCTCATTCCGTTTCATCTCTTTCTCACTCACCTGAGTCATGAAGAACTCATCTGTTCCATATGATTTCACCTTTCTAGTACGACTAAGAACTCCAAAATCATCTTCTGCTTCACCATCATCATCCGCCAAATACATTGCCCAGTAATTTGGCTTCTGGGGATACTTTTTGTGCTCTGGTTTGTGCAGTTTCCACACCTGAAGTAGCACATAACCGATCATCTCCACCACTGTTGCAGACGTATCGATCTTCACCTTCAAAGGCGAACCTTTAACAAAACCTAGATCCTTTATGATTACATATACCGTTGATATCTTATCGTTCGGCAACTTCTTACCACCTACGTACTCGTAGTAATCCAAAGAGAGCGTCTTTCTCTTGATCAAGGCTGTCAAGTTGGACTTTGGCTCGACCGAGTCTACACTTAAATCCGTACTTTTAGTGTCAACTTCTGCTGGTGAACCTGGAAGGCTGATAGATTCAGATTCAGAATTTGGCATAGAAAGACTTTCTGTTTCAGACAACTCATCGCCTGCTAGAAGACTCTCATCTGATTTAATTTTCTCTTCTGTAAGTAAATGCTCCTTTGCTGTTTTTTCCGCTGTCAGAGGACTGTAGGAATCCGATATACTTTTATTTGGAGTCATTTTAGGCGAAAACGAGAGTTTATCTCCACTCTTCGGACTCTTATTCAACTTCTGTGCAGTTGAAAATGCATTGCTTTTAGCATTATCATCTTGTGCTTTTATACCATCAACAGGAAGAAAGCCTGGCTTTTCACCAGACTTTCGCGATTTCAACTTGTACCGTCTTTTCACAGGACGCTTTGTGAAGTCCAGATCGGGATGCGAAGACTTTTTATCTTCCTCACCAAAATATAAGGAGAGCATATTAGTCAGTGACCTGGAGTTTTTCGTTCCTAGCATCTTATGGCCCTGAAGTGATGCCGGTGCCAATGATAACCTCGTTGGGATAACTGAAAGATTGGCAGGTCGGACATTGGATGAGAATCTTGATCTCTGAGAAACACTTAGAGCATTGCTTCTGCTGCGAACAGAGGCACCTCTACGAGAAACTTTGAACGGTGTGTATGTTCCAGGTCTCGACCTTGTAAAATTGATCCTTGAAACTGGATGATCTCCACGGTACAGGCTGGAGTTCGGATATAAGGATGATGTTTCGCCACTACTGTCATAAACAAGGTCAGAATCATCCAGATCATAGTCTGAGTCTAGATAGTAATCATCCGAATAGCTGCCAGAAGGTTCATCGGCTGCACCTTCAGCATACGAAGATGCCAAATATGATGGCTCAAGAAGATAATCCTGATCATCATCATCTGCTATTTCACTCGATTCAATCGAGCCAACTGATTTGTCAGAGTCAACCGCACTTTTTACGACCTCATTATCCATCTGCAAAACGTCATTGTTTTCAGTAGACTGCCCTCCAGTAGTTTCGACACCTTGCAACACACTTTCGCTTCCGTTTATCATCGAGGAATTAGAAATGGAGGAGTCACTGCTCGTACTGTCATCAATAATAGCACCAGAGGTGGTTATATGCTCTTTTGCAGCCTCTTCTCTCCTCATTATCCTTCCTAATATGCCGCCCCTTTTCTTCACATCGATACTGTTGTTATCAGGTAGACTTTGAATTTCAGAGCTCCCGTTCTTGTTCTTATTCATGTTCTCGTTCTTTATCAACAACTTCTTCAACGGTTTGGTCGGCATTGACTGCCCCATATCCGAAATATCTGAAATCACACTCCCACCCACTTCTTTCTGAGATTGCTTCACTGGAAGTTTCTCTATCCCTGAGCTATTCACAACCACATTAGTATTACTCTTTTTTAAAAGATCTCTGTTTGTCCTGTTGTCAACACTCATAATACTGCTATCTTCATTCTCACTCTCACTTTCGCTCTCTTCCTTGAGTGGTTCTCCAAATTTCGACTCCTGATGTAGATTCCAATCGATCGGTGGACTCTCCTGATTGCTAAAATTGGAGATGAGTGGGAAGTTTCGTTTCACGTTAATCAAACCATCCACCTCATTCTTCTTGTACACTTTCCTGGGAATACAAATCCTCTCACCTGCTCTTAGCGACTCAATACTTTTATTGGTTCCAATTTCAATATTTAACACACCTGGTTGAGTGTTTTGCTGTTGGTATATTCGTTGCTCTTGCTTTTTTGAATAGCCTTGCTCTATGGACGCGCAACTCTCACGAAGAACGTTAATGAGGATATCCGAAGATACCGGGAATGCCATGGCTGGATCCCTATATAATTTCCGAGGAACCAGAATAACCTGTAATTTTGCAATTCGATGGTACCTGATACATATGTTAACTAACCTCTCTCTTTCTGTCCTTGCACTCAATGTGAGAGATTCTTCAGATTAGCTAAAAGTAGGGGGAAAAACTCATCGACGCATCAATCGACGCACATACCTCAGTTGAATCTGCGGGCTTAAAAGTCCCGTTGCTTTGGTAAAAGAGATTTGAAAATGCAATTTCAAGATATAACAATGCTAAAAGATGTATATGATAAACGATTGCCTCAGCTATTCAGTTAATTGCAACAAATTAGCCTATATGCTTGAAAAGTGGATGATTCACCAATGATATTGTAGGAAGTGCTGAAAAAAAGCGAGGACTAAAAAATAAGGTGGAAGAAAAAAAAATGTTGAAATAATTATATGGGGAAAAAGCTAAAAGCTGAGTTCTTATTTTCGAGAGATCACACATATAGAGTAATATATATACGTTACAGAATACTTTTTTGCCTCACTCATACTGAACAGCACTCTCAAGAAACTACAACATCTACAGAAATGGTTGCCACATACACTATCGCCGGAAAGGTTATTCCTTCACACTATTTATCCATTGCAACTTTGAGTTTAGTGACTTTACTTATTCTGCCTAATCCATTTAAGACAGTGCCTGTCAAGCAGCCAAAAATTGAGGGCTCCTCGCCAGAGGAAACAGCGTTTATTAAGAAGTACATAGAGGAGCACGAGCCAAAAAAGGAGGGCCCTAACTGAGGGGAAGCAAAAAGAAGATGGAGTGATAAAAAGGAAGGTTTCATCTAGCATACTTGCGGTAAGAAAATCATAGAATATGTTAAACTGGAGCTTTACATATGCAACTTAGAATCTCGCCAGATATCCAATCAAAACATTGTCACTATGTTTCTCTTCCAAACTCTCACTTAAAAAGTATTTATTCTCACATATTACATATACTGAATACACAACATTCTGTTCTATATCTATTAGTTCTCTCTTTTAATATCTGTAGTAAAAACAACTACTCCTTGAAAAGGGCATCGTTAGACAACGGATCTTTCTTCACCGTACGGCTGGATTTCCTCACCCTCTTATCAACTGCGTCCTGCTGTCTGTCTCTGGCCTCTTCTGCAGATTTTTGCTTCAACTGGGCTCTGATGGCGTTTGGTGAGATGTACTGCTTGTTCTCAAAGATCTTTGGGCCACCAAAGGAACCCTCAAGAATGATTATCGGTGTGAGAACGAGTCTGGGTCCGATTTCAACCAGACTTATTTGCTGCTTATCAGCATCTGTTTCATCTGGGTCTGTTTGGGCCTCCTTCGGCTCATTAATCTGGTAGTTCCTTATCCATATCTTCTCGTCAACAATCGAAAATGTCATAACGTGGTCAATAAATGGCTTTGACTTTCTTGCACGGGGTGGAACACCAAACTGCAGTGTGAACATCTCTTTCATGAGCTGGTACTTCTCATCCAAGTCGAAGGCCTTGTCGAAGGAGAGAATCGGTCTGGAACCTTTGAGGCAGTTTCCTGTGAAGTTAAGCTCATCCATGGTGTGCAAATTCTGGATGTAGAACTTGATGGTTGGTCCATTAGGTGGCTTTGATAGCCACATATACAAATCCTGATGCTTACGGGCCTCGAAGTACATTATATTGTTGCAGTTGTACAAATCAGCAAGCTCATTCAACTCATAAAGTGATTTCTTCGTATCCAACTTTGGCTCTTTTCTTGACTGTGGTAATAAGGCATGTAAATCGTTCAAAAGATGGCGGTGCCTGAATGTAACACCTCTTGATGATATGAGCAGCACTCTTTGTCTATTCACTCTTTTTTTTGAAATCTTCGATCCTTTTGTTGAAGACAGCTCCTTTGACCCCGTGAGGGCCTTGTAGATTGCAGACATATCTTTGTGAAAATGAGCTTAATAAAACGATAGAAGGCTTATGTTCAAGTGGGAAAGACAAGAGATCAAACCTCAAAATTGCAAATAATATGTACTGAAAATTTTGATAAGAGGTGAAAAAAAAAGCCAGAGGAACCCAGAAAAAATTCAACTTTTCACATTGAAACTTTGAAGATCAGGCTGTGCAGTGAGTGAGTTTTCTTACGGTTTCATTTCTATTACTGCTGTAAACAAGATCAATTGTTACTATTTCAAGTAATAACGGCATCCGAGCAACAACATATTAAAAATTAATAGCATATTGTCAAAGTACATAATGACTGGATTAGATAATAGGGAGAGGAGAAGTGGCATGCAGCGATATTTTCGTGGAAAAGGTGTATATCAGAGAGAGGACTCAGATGATAGCAGTAATGAGAGCAACTCTGAAGCGAGTGACGAGTCTGAATTGGAAGAAAGCGAGCAAGAAGCGCCAATACTGAATGTGAAGTTTCAGAAGAGGACTGAGAGAAACGAGAGGAACATTAGTGAAGGAATAATCAAAAGAAAAGGCAATGATGATAAAGAAGAGGTGGACGAAGAAGAAGTTAATGAAGAAAACAGAAATAAAGACACGATTGAAAGAGTCAGTGGAAGCGGTGAAAGTAGTGAAAGCAGCGAAAGCTCAGAATCCGAAAGTTCGGACCAAGAGCTCATCAATATGTCGAAGAATGTAAAATTCCAGCACAAAAAGAGACAAGTAAGCGTGAACGAGAGCAAAAAGAGTAAAGATCTACAAAATGAGAAGTCCCAAAGAGTGCTGAAAGGAATCAAACGAAACATCTCAGAAATGGATAAGGAAGACACAGAGAAGAAGCTCAGAGAGGGATGGGGCAAGATAGAGGACCAAATAGTTGCACATTTAGATGATGATGATGATAAAGATCGCAAATCAGAGTATGAAGCGTGGAAAAAGAGGGAGATGGCAAGGCTGTGGAAAGAGAGAGAGGAAATGATAAAAAGAGAGGAGATGGCAAGTTGAAGTTTTCATTACAAGCTATAACAATATGATCAGCAAGGAAACTTATGTCTGCCGGTTTAGCGACCAGCTGATATCTAGAATGAGGAACATCACATAAGAAGATGGAAACAGGTTCCAGCAGTATGATTATTTCCCAATGTGTTGATAATGCGGTCAAGAGTAATATTTGGCTAGTTGGCTGATACAGTTCTGTTTACAGCTACCAAGATAACATCAAGCACAATCAACCACAAAGGTTGAATTTCAGATAATATGCAAGACAAAGATGTAGCAAAGCAGCTTATTCGATAGGCACGTTCCACGCGGATGATGGAAAGGAAGCAGGAAGTAACATGGACAAGTATGATCACATGGATACAGACAGCAAGCAGTACTAGTGGTGATCTTTGTAACTCGAGGTAACATCGACAAGTATGATCACATGGATACAAACAGCAAGCAGTACTAGTACTAGTGGTGATCTTTGTAACTCGATAACTCGATACTCTTCACACAAAAGAAACCATTAACAGGCAAGACATTCCAGCTAACGCAGTTGCGTTAACGAAGATATAATGCTAGATACTAGGCCAAGCCTCATAGTTCCTTTTGATTGATTCTGATCAAGAAGAATGAAAAATAAACCACTCTCTAATATTCTATTCCAATGCACTTCGGATAATGGCGATACCACTTTGCCTATTTGTCCCTCCAAGGGACTTTTCTAAAAGCAACATTAACATAACAATACTGAATAATGCTGCTAAATAATACGCGGAGAAACCCTGGACAAACTCACTGCTTTGCTTCTCTTGCTCTAGCACTTTTGTTTTCTGGTTTTCTTTCCACATAAACACATCAAGCAATCATTAAGTGAGATATTGGAGAATACAAGAACCAAAAAAAGCAACAACTTAATTCCGCATTAATTCCGTCTCGAGGGTGTCGTTAGATTTAGCACTAATCCAATTCAGTATGGACTTATAGCTTAAATTCCGAGTAGCATGCTCCAATTTTTTTNCCCCCACAAGTAGAGATAATAGACTTGAAGACTTGAAATTTCAAAACCCTTCGACCTTACAATATTTATAAACCTTCGGGGGCAAACACATCAGCTATAAATACGGACCCATTCGTCCTATATCATTCAAAATGAAAATGAGACCAACAGCAGTAATTAGGAGGCAAGGATAACATAAGATTCACCAAAGTATACGTTTGGATATATTCAAAAATCTACGGTTTGATTTTATACGCAGGAGAAAAAGGACAATCTCGTACATCATGAGCGCAGACCAAGATTTCAAAGCTATTGGAGTTGTCGATTTTGACCACTGGCAAGATCCAAAGGAATTCACCTACCATCCCAGACCAATGAGACCTCACGATATCCAGGTGAAGATCATTGCCTGCGGTATTTGCGGTTCCGATATGCACTGTGCAAAAGGTGACTGGGGAAGATTGTACACTCCGTTGGCAGTTGGTCACGAGATCATCGGCCACGTGATAAATATTGGATCAGAAGTGGATAAGGAGAAGTTTAAAGTTGGCGACAGGGTTGGAATTGGTCCGGAGTGTGAGTGCTGTGGAAAATGCTACAGATGCAAGCATGGGCTCGAGAGTAATTGCACATCGCAGAGCCTTACATATTCGTATATCTACCCTGATGGAACTAAGACCCAGGGAGGATATGCGGATAACATCAGAGTTAATGACCATTTCGTTTTTCGTATTCCAGATGGCTTGGATACAATTCACGCGGCCCCACTCCTCTGCGGCGGTATAACTGGATTTAGGCCTCTTCTTGACTTTGGAGTGAAGAAAGGTACGAAAGTTGGAGTTAGTGGAGTTGGAGGAATTGGCCATATGAGTATTCTCTTTGCTAAAGCATTAGGAGCAGAGGTGACGGCTATCTCTAGAAGCGATAAGAAGAAAGAGATATCGAAGAAGCTTGGTGTTGATCACTATATTGCCACTTCGGACGAGTCCCAGCTTGAGGCGGGAAAAGACAGCCTTGACTTGATTGTCAACACGGCATCGTCGTTTTCTCAAACGCATATCGAGAGTGTGATGTCGTTGCTAAAACCAAACGGAAAGCTGACATTTATTACAGCTCCAGAGCTGAAGGAGAAGGTCGAGATTACGCCATTCTTCTTTTTGTTCAACAACTACTCCATTGGTGGATCTGCCGCTGGTTCTGTGAAGCAGATCGAATACATGCTTAAACTAGCAGCGGAGAAGCACATCGAGCCATGGGTTGAAACCATAGACATCAGTGAGGACAACGTCAAGGAGGCATGGAGAAGAATGGAGGAAGGGGATGTGAAATTCCGGTTTGTTTTGACTGGTTATGACAAGTACTTTGGCAGGGATAAGTGAGCTGAAGTTGGCAGATTTTTACAGCCATCACTAATGGTTGAAATGAGCCAACGTTTTCTATACTTAACACTGACTTTCCGTATCAGCGTTTATCAGAATGTTATAAAGATGAATTAAGAGTTAAGAGGAAGTAATAGTAATTAAGTGTTGAAATTTGGATGGATATGTAATATTTGTTTTTAAGAAATTCATTGAAGCATAAGCCTGCTAGAGCTCAACGGAATTTAGTATATTATCATAGTTTTATTTCCAAGAAATTCATTGAAGCATAAGCCTACTAGAGCTCAACGGGATTTAGTATATTATCATAGTTTTATTTCACTTTACATTTTATCTCATTTTATTGAATTACTTTTTTTGATTCATTTGATTCATTTTATTTTATTTATTTGAATTACTTCATATAACTCATTTTACTTCATATAATTCATTTTACTTCATATAATTCATTTTACTTCATATAATTCATTTTACTTCATATAATTCATTTTACTTCATATAATTCATTTTACTTCATATAATTCATTTTACTTCATATAATTCATTTTACTTCATATAATTCATTTTACTTCATATAATTCATTTTACTTCATATAATTCATTTTACTTCATATAATTCATTTTACTTCATATAATTCATTTTACTTCATATAATTCATTTTACTTCATATAATTCATTTTACTTCATATAATTCATTTTACTTCATATAATTCATTTTACTTCATATAATTCATTTTACTTCATATAATTCATTTTACTTCATATAATTCATTTTACTTCATATAATTCATTTTACTTCATATAATTCATTTTACTTCATATAATTCATTTTACTTCATATAATTCATTTTACTTCATGCAGTTCATTTTATTTCATTTCATCTCATTTTATTTCATTTCATCTCATTTCACTTCATTTAATCTCATTTCACTTCATTTGCCCTATTTCACACTTCCTTTCATATCATTTCACCTCACTTCTACTCGTTCTCTCCTTCTTTATTGTTCTCAAGAAACCAGAAGCGGATAACCACAGTGCGAAAAAATACGAAGAACTGCTGTGGGGAAAAAATCAGGCCCAAGTCGACTATTGTAATAGAGTTTGCAGCCTGTGTATTTTCGCGGAGTCTGGGGCTTATTGCCAATATATGCCCAGAAATTACGAGGGAAAAAAACGTTATGGAGGAGAAAAAAGAAGGAAGAGAGGGAGGGGAAGCACGAGGGAGGAAAAAGAGAGAAGAAGAAAAAAAAAAAGATCGGCTGGGGTGATCACTGATTTCGATTATTTCTGGAGCTGAAGTAATTTCCATTATTTCGAGGAAACAACAGAACCATAACAAGAACCAGAAAAAGTAAACCAAAACCAGAGAAGAACTAACAAGGCATTTTAGCTTATTGGTCTACTTATAGAGTCTTTAGACAATTCGGTTACCGCAATTGCAACATCTCCCTGGCTCCAATTTACTTTCATTCGCAGCCCAACCTAGAACAGCTTCTCTTTCATCACATTTTTTCCCGGTTTATCTTTCATTAATCAAGACTGGTTCGAGCGACGAAATATGGAACAAACACAACAGAGGAAGAAGACGGTCAGCTACATCATCAACATTGCAGACCATGAGCTTCCAGGCCACCACTCCTTGGGCGTTAACGTGGTTAGATACGACAAGCAAAGCCATACGCTGATATCGGGAGGCCGGGATGGTGTTGTTTCGCTTTGGAGGCCCAAGAAGTTCAGCGAGGCGGGATCACAGGCGGACGGAGATGGGAGTGTTGACAAAGCGGGGTTTAGCAACAGTATACAAGATAACGAGAGCGACGATTATACCAACGTGAACGACCCAGACGACATAAAACGGTACATAGCGGAAAACGTGGGTAACGACGACGAGGTGGAGCAGCTTGAGGATGAAATCAACGGAGAGAGCATAGCACAAGAACCGGTGAATGCGGCGGATTACAAGATGGTGAACACGTGCCACAGGCACCTCGACTGGGTGAACGACGTGAAGATCTTGGGTGCAACCAATCGCGATCGTACGGAGTTGAACTTGGCTACTTGCTCGAATGACTTCTCAGTCAAGATATGGAGAACGAACAAGGAGCCGGCGCCGGTGATGGCCACGGTGGGCTACCAATGACGATTACGTGAGCTGCATGGGGTTCACGGGGCAGCACAGCCATTATGGTACGCAGTTGGTGTCTGGAGGTTTGGATAACCAGGTGAAGGTCTGGGACGTGGGCAGGCAGGCCTGCTTGGATAGCTTTCACTTCCCGGAGGAGAAGGGCTCCGTGTACTCGGTGGACTGCTTTGGAAACTACATTGTCACGGGTGGCCCAACGAGCGTAGTGACGCTCTTCGATAGACGGGACATGAAGAGGCCGATTCGGCACTTTTTGGGCCACACAGACACCATAAGGTGCCTGAAGATGGGCAGCAAGTCGTTCTTGTCGTGCTCCTCGGACACCAGGGTGTGCCTGTGGGATTTGCGGGTCAACCGTGCGATGAGAATCTTCGACATGCACAACTCCCCGGTGTGGTCGTTGTACGTTCCATCTTTTGCCAATTTGGAAGGCGCTGGCAGTGCAAACAAGGCATACGACTCGGATCCGTCGTTCGACGTGTTTTACACGGGCGACAAGGAAGGCCTTGTGGTGAAGACGGACTTGAGGGCGTCAGATCTAGACCCAAGCCTGGTCGGACCTCAGAAACGAGGCTATTTGAACGACAGGGTGAACTCGAACCTTGGAATATCCACCGTCGTTGCTGACTTGAGCATCTACAAGAAGGGCAAGGAGTCTGCTGGTGTTCTCGGCATCGCGGGAGGCGAAGGCTCCATATGGACGGCTTCGGCGGTGTCAAAGGACGGATACATGCTGAACTGGGCCGTGCCAAACACCAACAAGTTGGTACTGTACCAGGGAATCAGGCTCTACAAGAACCTCGAGCTTCTGTCGAATGTGAACGAGCCAGATGACCACTCGCACTTGAACTCCACTCCTTTGAACAGGACCGGCACTTCTGGTGCGATGAGTATCACCGCCAGCATCAGCAACGACAACTCGGACATCGTCAGTCAGTTCTCCCACGACGACATGAACCAGATCGACGAAGCTTTGTCGACAACTTTCAGCGTCGATGAGGCCGTCCTAGGATTCAAAGCCAACGCCTTGGTGGATGGTTCTGGCCTGGGTAATGCCGCTGGCATGTCAGGCAGGCTTGCAGGATCCACTGACAGGGCAGACGGTGACAAAGACGGCGAGATCAAGGTGCAAACGCTGCTTCTATCGTTGAACGGTGGCCCAAACACGGAGTACGTTATAGACGAGGACACCGAGGGCGAGGAAAAGAAGCTTACCATCAACACACAAAAGGTTCCGGACCACTCGGTCGAGTTGCTGACGTTCAACGACCATCCGTTGCAGAGCATAGACGGCTCAAACGGGCTTGTCGTTTCCAGGCAGCTCAATAACAGGCGGCACGTGGCAACTATGGACCAGAACGGCTGCATATACGTGATCGATATTGTGGAAGGCAGTCTCGTGAAGAAGATCGACATGAAGGACGAGAAGTTCTCGAGGACTGCCTCTGACTGCTATGAGGACGAGGACCGGTTCGAGGAGATTACAGATGGTCTCCAGACGGAAGAAAGTCTTCCCCAGTGGTGCTCTGTGCAGACTAAGGGGGGAATGCTTTTCATCACATTGAAGGAGAACAGCTTCACTAGCTGTGAGATATACGATGACGAGTTCATGGACGAGTACGCAGACCGAGCACTTGGATTGGATAAGACGCAGCAGCAGGAGAAAGAGGATGACAAATTATCGTTGGCATCGTCGTCAGTTGCATCTTCCAAGCCGACCAACAGGTACAATCTGGGAAAGGTGGTGTTGAAGTCGCTTTTTAGCGATTTCATTGACGAGGTGTTTACTCCACAGCAGATTAAGATCAGGACCACGATACGGGCCAAAGAGAGGAGCGAGGAGGAGAAAGAGAACAAGTCTTTGCACAAGCTGAGCGTATGGAAGACCTTATCGAGGACGAAGAGCGGTGTAAAGGACAAGACTGACGGAAGAGGAAGCTTGCGGTCTGTTTCGACGAGCTCCGTTTACTCGATGCACGGTCTGGACGACAAGGATGGCAAGAAGAGCACAGAGAAAAAGAAGGAGAAGAAGAAGACAACAAAGAAGAAGAAGAAGAAGAAGAAAGGATTTTTTAAGCGGTATCTGCACAGAGGCAAGCAGGATGATGAGGATGAAGATGACAAGGCCAAAAATGAAGCAAATGGCAGCGTAGGGCAGGGCGAAGAGGCCCAGACTGAGGAGGAGAAAAAGAAGTTTCTTGAGGAAGAGTATAAGAAACAACTCCAGAAGGAGATCATGAGCCTCAGCACGACAAAGCAGGTGCTTGATTGGATGGACGAGCGGAGCCTCACTGGACCAGATGGAATATCTCTTGCAGATGATGATGACGGGAAGAAACTAAAGACGCCATATTTCAAGTATGACAAGAAGATGATGGTGACGATTAACGAGAACATCAGAGCCTATGGCACAGACACAAAGACGCTATTCCTGACACATATCGGCGAACAGAAGGACGTTTACTCCTCGTTGGAGAAATTCATTCCAGCATGGGTTAGTCGTGCCGTCTTATTGGACGTCTATGAGCATATTCCAACCAGAAAGGTAGAATTTACTGTTGGACCAGACACCTCAGGTCTGCCGGAGCTTGAGGAACTCAAGTCTAACAAGCTTTCAGCACATTCTTTGCTGAGGATTGATAGGGTCATTGCCTATGTTAAGGGCAAGCTTCCTGAATCCGAGAAACATGTAGACTTTGAGATTCTTTGCCGTGGAAACGTTTTAGACGGCAAGACAACGTTGAATACTGTGAAGAACCGGATTTGGAAAAGTAGTGGTGATGTGAAGTTGACTTACAGGAAGAAGAATTAGGGAAATGAAGTATAGACCATGAAATTTTTTTTGTAGGGACAATTTTAATTTTGAAGTTCTAATTTGTTTTTGTTTAGACATAAAGTATAATGAGCTGCAGTTATGTATCAGGCTTTTGGTAACAGTGGTCGTATTTGTGGGTATATCATAGATGTATGGACAGAGTTTTGAAGAGAAAGTATATATATACAGTAAACTTCCTTTATCTATTTTACGTAAGCTGTTGCAAACTTCCAGATATGGAACAGGAGAGACGACTGATGGACTATCAAATTTTTTTATTTATTATTATTCTTTTTTTTTTTTTTTTGCGATGTGAAAAAATTTTTGTTCCGAATAAAAAAAAATACAGACATCAACTAGATAGATCCTTCTGATAGCTTACCACTCTCTTGCCATATATAAAGATAATCTCCTACAAATTACAGAACGCTAGATTGGAGGGTTAGCAACAGAGAGAAGAACGTTTATAGAAAGTAACCGAAAATGGATATGGCCAAACCTGTGGGATCTGAGATCTCATATGTGGATTTCAGTGTTCTAACACCAGAGGAGGTCAGAAAAGTGTCAGCCAAACAGATCACTAACCCAACGGCATTCGACAACTTGGGTCACCCAGTTCCGGGCGGATTGTACGATTTGAGGCTTGGAGCCTTTTTGCACAACACATGTGCCACGTGTGGTCTTGACGAGAGGTACTGTCCAGGCCATCAGGGACACATAGAATTACCAGTTCCAGCCTACAACCCACTTTTCTTCAAGCAGATGTTTGTCCTTTTGAGGGGAAGTTGCGTGTATTGTCACCACTTGAAAATGCGCAGTATTGATTTACATGCGTACGAATGCAAATTGAGATTGATCCGGTTCGGATTGTTGCTTGAGGCCTCGCAGATAGACCAGATACATTTGGAAGAGAGCGATCTTGAGGCAGGAGAAGAGGCAGAAGAGGCCAGCAATATTGCAGAGGAGGAGGAGCAGCTCTCGACTGTGAGCAAGAAGGATGCCGAGAAGATCAGCAGGAGTTTTGCCAAGCGGATGACTGCGTCTGCTGAGAGCCAGTTGAAGGAGAAAAGAGAGCTTTTCGTGTACGAGTCGATCCACAACGCTATCGATGAGGGTAGAACCACAAAGAGTGGTCTCAACACGGGAACCCTGTTGGAGGCAAGGAAGGCGGTGATCAAGGACTTGGAAAGAAGACTTGTGGCCAAGCCCAGATGCGAAAACTGTATGATGTACAGTCCTAGATTCCGGTGCGACGGATTTTCCAAGATCTTTGCCAACTCGCTTTCTGAGAAGCAGTTGGTGAACAACAGAGTTAAAGCAGTTCGTGTTCCGGGTGCTGCAAATGTGGATATTGCACCAAAGAGTGGTTCCAGGTATGTGCTTTCGTCTGAAGTGCGCGAGGTGATTGACTCAGTGTTTATTATGGAGCAACCGGCAATAGAGACGCTTTTCCATTCGAGACCATACCTAGAGGATGGCAAGCCAAAGAACGTCCTTGGTGATATCTTCTTCCTCTCGGTGCTCGTCGTTCCGCCAACAAGATTCCGTCTTCCACAGAAGTTGGGCGACGAAGTGCACGAGAACGCTCAGAATGAGCTTCTTTCGCGAGTCTTGGCCACCTCAATGCAGATCAAGGACTTGAACGAACAGTTCTTGAGCCTACAGAAGGATGCCGTGGGTGCTGGAGAGGAGCGGAAGCTTGTGTTTAACAGGCTCATGAATGCGTTTGTGACTTTGCAGAATGACGTTAACGGAGTCATGGATGAGACGAAGAACCAGAACCCGGCAAACGCTCAGACGGGACTTCCAGGTATCAAGCAGGCATTGGAGAAGAAGGAAGGTCTCTTCCGGAAGCATATGATGGGTAAAAGAGTGAACTATGCTGCCAGATCCGTGATTTCCCCGGATCCCATGATCGAGGATAACGAAATTGGTTTGCCACCTGTGTTCGCCACCAAGTTGACGATTCCAGAACCAGTGACAGCTTTCAACGTTGCAGAGCTGCGTAAGTGCGTCATCAATGGCCCGGATAAGTGGCCCGGCGCAACGCAGGTGAAGGACGAGAGCGGATTCGTGACCAGTTTAATAGGAATGAACGAGGAGCAGAGGAAGGCCGTTGCCAAGCAACTCCAGACTCCAGCGGGATCCACTGGGGATAGCAGGGGCGGAAATAACGGCGTGGTAAACAAGCAAGTGTACAGACACATTCGTAATGGAGACGTGGTCATCATGAACAGACAGCCCACACTTCACAAGGCATCCATGATGGGCCACAGGGTGCGTGTCTTGCCCAACGAGAAGACCATCAGAATTCATTACGCCAACGGTGGTCCCTACAACTGTGATTATGATGGTGATGAGATGAATCTGCATTTCCCACAGGGTCAGCTTGCTCGGGCTGAGTCCTACACTTTGGCCAGCACGGACTCGCAGTACTTGACACCGACATCCGGTTCACCGGTGAGAGGTTTGATCCAGGACCATCTCTCAACTGGTGTGTGGATGACGAACAAGAACACGTTCTTTACGAGGGAGAAGTACCAGGAGCTAGTGTACGGATGCTTGAGGAGACACCAGGAGGACCTGAACACAGGGTGCTTCCGGGTTCGCACGCTTCCGCCCACGATATTCAAGCCTGAGCCACTGTGGACGGGAAAGCAGGTGATCTCGTCTGTTTTGCTCAACGTGCTGCCGAAAGACGTGCCTGGCTTGAACATGAAGTCGAAGAACAAGATCAAGAACGAGTATTGGGGCGAAGGATCGCACGAGAACGAGGTGTTGTTCAAGGACGGCCAGCTTCTCTGCGGTACACTTGATAAGTCGCAGTATGGATCTTCCAAGTACGGTCTGATCCATGCAATTCACGAGACCTATGGTCCAAGCATCGCCCAGCGGACCCTTTCGTCTTTGGGCCGTTTGCTCACAAACTACGAGCAGTGGATTGCGTTCACGTGTGGTATGGATGATATGGAGCTTACTACTGAAGGAAACAAGGTGCGTGCCAAGATCATGGAGAAAGCACGGGATGCCGGCAGGAAAGCTGCCGCTGAGGTGACAAACTTGGATGAGAACATCTCTGTTTCAAACCCCGAGTTCCACCGTCGGTTGGAGGAGGTCCTTAGAGATCGCCAGAAGCACGATATCTTGGATGCCGTGACAATGTCGAAGGTGAATGCCATTACTTCCGAGGTTGTGTCTGCGTGTGTTCCGGCCGGTACCGCCAAGAAGTTCCCTGAGAATGCAATGCAATCGATGGCATTGTCAGGAGCCAAAGGTTCGACGGTCAATGTGTCGCAGATTATGTGCCTTTTGGGACAGCAGGCTTTAGAAGGCCGTAGAACTCCGGTGATGGTTTCAGGAAAGACGCTTCCTTGCTTTAAGCCTTTAGAGACCGATGCCAGGGCCGGCGGTTACATTGAGAACCGTTTCTTCTCTGGAGTCAGACCTCAGGAGTACTACTTCCACTGTATGGCAGGCCGTGAAGGTTTGGTGGATACGTCTGTGAAGACGGCCAACTCCGGTTACTTGCAGCGGTGCTTGACCAAGCAGCTTGAAGGTGTTCATGTTGCTTATGATAACACTGTCAGAAACGCAGATGGAAGTCTGTTGGAGTTCCTCTACGGTGGAGATGCAGTGGACGTGACCAGGGAGTCGTACTTGTACAAGTTCAACTTCTTTTACGACAACTACAAAGCTCTTTTGCAGAGATACAGTCCGTCGAGCATCGGCCACTTGGACGTCGATGCCGCTGTTAAGTACTCCAAGAAGTACAGAAAGGCCTTGAAAAGCCAGGAGAAGCTTCCAGCCTGGGAGCAAAGCTACCGCCGTGATCCAACGATCTCCATTTACAATCCGGCCAAGTACTTGGGTTCCGTGTCAACGCGGTTCGAGGATAAGCTGGATGAGTTCATTGAGACCAACAAGTCGCTCTTTAGGAGCCATGAGAACAAGTCCTTGATCTCTTCGAAGAAGTTCAAGGCGCTCATGCAATTGAAGTACATGCGTTCATTGATAGATCCTGGTGAAGCCGTTGGAATCATCGCTGCCCAGTCAATTGGTGAGCCATCCACCCAGATGACGTTGAACACTTTCCACTTTGCCGGTCACGGTGCTGCAAACGTCACGTTGGGTATTCCACGTTTGAGAGAAATCGTCATGACTGCATCCCAGCACATCAAGACACCTCAGATGACATTGCCATTGCGTTCGGATGTCGACGACACGTCGGCTGATGCGTTCTGCAAGTGCATCACGAGGCTTACGCTCTCTGAGTTCATCGATGATGTGACGGTTGTCGAAACCACCGCGGACCCTAACAAGGCCGAGAGCACGCGTTCCTACGACATCAAGCTTGACTTCTTCAACGCCAAGGACTACAAGGCAGAGTATGATGTGACAGAAAACGAGTTGGAGCGTGTCGTTGCCGAGAAGTTCATCACGATGCTTGAGAAAGAGATCGTGACAGAGGTCAGAAAGCAGCAGAAGACTGTAAGCGAGTTGGCCGACATTTCGCGCGGCCGCGCCTCTGAGAAGCAGGTGGAGGCCTCAGCTGCGTTGGATGACGATGCCATGGCTCAGAAGGAGAAGCAGAAGGGTAAGCAGGCTGCCTCATACGAGGAGCCGGACGAGGAAGAGCTCGAGGCCATGAGGGAGGCCGAGAAGAGCGACTCTGAGAGCGATCTTCTTGACAGCGATAGCGACAGCAGTAGTAGCAGTGACGGCAGCAGTAGCGACAGCGACGAGGGGGATTCCATCGATGGCAGTGTGAAGAAAGTGAAGAAAAGCCATGGAAGAAAGTTGACCAAGAAGGCCAAGGATCGTGAGGACGGAGTGATCACAGCACACGAGTTTGTCACAGGGTACAACTTTGATGACAAGGAGGGCAGATGGTGCCACTTCAGGCTCGAGCTCTCTGGAGATACCCAGAAGTTGCTTATGGTGAACATCGTCGAGGACATATGCAAGGACTGTGTGGTGAGAGAGGTGGAGAACATCGGCAGATGTTTGCACGAGGAAGGCTCCAGAGACCTCGTCACAGAAGGTGTGAACTTCCAGGCCATGTGGGAGCACGACACATTTTTGGACGTCGACAAGATCTCGTCGAACGATGTTGCTGCCGTTCTTAGAGTCTACGGTGTTGAGGCTGCCCGTAATACAATTGTCAATGAGGTTATAAACGTGTTCAGTAGATATGCCATCGAGGTCTCGTCCAGACACTTGGACCTCATCGCCGACTACATGACCAGAGAGGGTAACTACTTGGCCTTCAACAGACAGGGTATCGACAGTTGCACCTCGGATTTCATGAAGATGTCCTATGAGACTACGTGCCAGTTCTTGACCAAGGCTGTGTTAAATGGTGATAGGGAGGAATTGGAGTCTCCATCTGCCAAGCTTGTTATAGGAAAGCTCAACGGCAGTGGAACAGGCAGCTTTGATGTGCTTGCCAAGATGCCGGTTCGTGCTGATTGAAGGTGTGCGAAGCGTATCTATTTGTTGTTATTATATGTATAGCCTTTACGCAGTATGATTAATAAGAGTAAAATATTTAGATTTTAAATATTTAGATTTTGAGCGAGATCAATTGCTGGAGTTGGGGCGGTGTTGGCTGAAAAAAAAAATTACACGTTTTTTTTTTTTGTCTTTTTGTCCCAAATTTTATTTTTGTTTTATTTCATTTTATTTTCACCGTCTTGTCTTACTCCTCTGTGTAAACATACACATAGAAGATCTGTAACTGCGCACAGCATAACACAATATAAAGCTACTTCTCTCTTCTAGTGGCAAACATGTTCTCTTCTAAATCCCAGCAGGCGGGCCTTGGTTCAGGGAACGGCAGCGGGTTTTCATTTGGAACCTCTGCAAATACAAATAATAACAACAACACAAGTAACACGGGCAGTGGCCTTTCTTTTGGCAATAACAATGCCAAACCAACCACTGGATTCTCTTTTGGCACAACCCCAGCAACGGGAAGCTCATCATTGAACGGCTCAAAGCCAAGTCTATTTGGAAATTCAGCCACTACTGGTCAAACAACAGCAAATGCACTAGGCAACGGACTGGGCAGTTCAGGGTTCCATTTTGGGTCTATGAACAACAACACAAGCAATACGAACAACACGAACAACACGAACAACATGAACAACATGAACAACATGAACAACCATGAACAACATGAACAACATGAACAACATGCACAATATGAATAATATGAACAATATGAACAACACAAAAACAGGCGGATCTTTGCTAAGTAATGCCAATCGAAAACCAGTCAACCCTTACACCTCCGATCTCAGCTCCATGGCTGCAAAGATGACGGAAATGCCAAAGGCACTTACTTCAGCATCTTCTGCCTTGGGACAGACCTCCTCTTACAAGAGGAAAAGGTCATCCTCTGCGGTTTCGGGCTCTGAGGACCTGTATTACGCCAAAGATGGATCCATTCCTTCCTTGCGCCAATTAGGTGACTCCTTTAGGAAGGATTCTGTGGAAAATGTCTCTGGGCTCTTTTCCTCGTCTACACACACAACTTTCCCTGGCAAGAACACCCAGGAAGAGAGTAAAAAGGGAAAGGAGCGCTTGGACGAATATACATCCTTACATCACATACCGTTCCATCGGTCTGAGTATCGGCGGCTTGTGATAACACATGCAAGAGACGCGTTCAAGAACTCGTTCCACCGGTCTGAGTATCGGCGGCTTGTGATCACACATGCAAGAGACGCGTTCAAGAACTACAGTCAGATTGACCCGAATGAGGTTATACTCAAGAGTGTGAGTGTGAGAACGAGACTCGGCCATGGAAGCTCTAGAGCTGTTGATTTCAGGCCTCCAAATAAGAAAGCTAGGTTTGGCAACAGCGACATCTCGGGCAATTTTGAGTTTGTGCCAACAATTGTGGTCAAGGACGGTGGAAACAGCGGGAAGAAGCAAAAGAAGAAGGACTCTGACTCAGGGTCCACGACTTCTGCCTCCCCTTCATCCTCTAAGCTCACTCCTCCTGATGGCTATTGGTGTACCCCATCTCTTACGGAGTTATCCAAGTTGAACGTTTCTGAGTTGGCAAGCGTAAAAAACTTTAGTGCGGGAAAGAAAGGCAGCGGCCAGCTGTTATTTAGATCGCCGGTGGACTTGACAGAGTTTGAAGGTAGATGGAACGACCTACTTGGCAAGACGATTGTTTTCAACAACAAGTTTATCGCCGTGTACAAGAACGAGGAGGAGAAGCCAGCTGCCGGAAACGGATTGAACGTTCCAGCAACGGTGACAATCAATGGATGCTATCCAAAGGATGCGAAGACGAAAGCATCGATTACAGACCCAAACTATTCAGGTCTACCGAAGCACATACAGTCATTGAAAACGTTCTGTGGCATGGAGTTTGTCAACTACGATCCATTAACCGGTACTTTCACCTTTAACGTGGAGCACTTCAGTATTTGGGGAATGGTGGACGAAGAGGAGGATGATCCAGACGTTGTGAACAGGTTCAAACGGCAGCAAGAGAAAGAGAGGCTGCTACAACAGAAAGCAAGCGAGTCACAACAGAAAGTGATAAAAAATGTTCAGAAAATCGAGAGCCAAATTGCTGCACAGAGTCAGAAAGATGAATTCGCTCCATCAAGCGTTGAGACCAATGATGACAAGTTCTTCGATGCGGAAAGTATGAGTGATGTATCCGAGAATGACCAGGAAGCGGACAACTTAAAGTTTGTGGTGAATGCCAGGGCATACGAGCCGGAAATCGATAATAAGGATATGGAGGCCATTAATATTGCACCAGAGTATGCAGTGGCTGGAACCTGGGATGAGCAGTTGAAGCTGGCTTCAGGTTTTCATTCTGTTTTCAACAGTGATCTAGAAGATACCAGCAAGATGGAAATGGATAAAAGTAACGTCAATCATGTTCTTTTTGACGGGCATGACACAAACGGCTGTTTGAAGAGACGGAAGACAGACAGAAGGCCAACGTTCCCACTTGCCAAGGAGTATGGAGCATTTTTGGGCTTGGAAATTGAACGGTCTTCTTTCGAGTTACAAGAAGGCAAACAGGTTCCACGCGTTGCATTTGACAAAGCACCATATTTGAATACCACCTTGAGAGCATTTAGGCCGAGCGATCAGTACGAAGGCTGGCACTTGCTAGCAATTTTATTTGACAACGAGTACTGTTTCTCGCACTTGTCCGATTTAGATGCAGCGTTCTGTAAAGAAAAGCCTCAGTTGAAACCGAAGCTCGAAGAGTTGAAGCGTCGAGAGTTGCTTTGTGGATGGCTTGCGAAATTGAGCAACTCAAGTATCAAAGGCAAGATCGCCACCACCGCAGATCAACTTGATGCTGTGTTCTACCTCACATGCTTGGGAAAGCTTGGAGAAGCTGTTCAGGCCGCCATTAAAGGTGGCAATCCAGATTTGGCGGTCATGCTCAGCATGATTGACTCTAACGATAGCACAGTGAAGCAGTTGGCGTCAGACCAGCTTGAGGATTGGTCAAAATCTTCGTCGTTGCAGTTTATTCCTGGACAAATCATCAAGATATACAAGCTTTTGGCTGGAATGGTGTTGTCAAACTCGTATGTGGACCACCTAGAAGGTCTTTCATGGCCTGTGATCCTTTTACTTCTTCTCAACTATGGGGACACCAATTTACCTTTAAGTGACATCATACGAGACTTTGTGGGCTTTTTAGAGACACATGACCAGGCACCAATAGAGGAAGATAAGTCTACAAGTGCATACTATCAGCTGATCAAGCTGTTTATGGAACCAGCAGAGACGCTTCCAAAGTTTGATCTTGAGACTCAGTTTGCTCTCGTCAAGAAGTTGAACGTTTTTCTCAACTTGGATGACCAAGCGGCTGACAAGATCTGCAAGGAATTTGCAGATAAGCTCACAAAGTATGGAATGTACGAAGGTGCCATCTACGTTTGCGAACATCTCTCGTCGGAGCAAGAATCTTCAGAAAAGATTACCGCGATTATCGACGCCCACATAGATGAGCTGGGCTTCCTTAACGATGCCTCGGCTTTAAGGAGGTTGAACCACTCGCTTCGGATTTCAATGGACTTTCTAAACAAGGCCAGAGCAAGGAGATTTACTGCAAATGAGGAGTTTGAGTCTGCAGTGAAGGCACTAATCATTGGACATTCGCTTGAAAAAGCACACAAGCTTGCTGTTGAGAAGGTGGCGCCACAGTATGTCATCCAGGAGACAGGCCTCAGGCAATTACAGGAGCTCTTAGAGCACTTCTCGTCCGTTCCAGGCTGGAGCACTGGAGGTAAGATATATAGTGACTACGTGCTGTTGCGTGAGTACAAGAGGACGGGTAATGAAGAAGAGATCAAGGAATTAGTGCCACAGTTGATAAACGAGTTGCAGCTGCTGGAGGAGGTCAACTTTAACGTGAAAGTAGCAAAGACGATGATGTACAAGCAGTTGATCAGCACGGTGTTCAAATATCAGATAGACGTGGCAGCTTCCGAACTCGAAACACTTCAACTTCCACCAAGTGAGGCGAACTACTTGAAGAACAAGCTTCCGAATGGTGGAAACACAAAGCTTTTGGCTGATGGTAAATGAAGCAAAGTATAGCATCGTAATTATAGTATAAAATCATAGAGAAAGCACAGTATTGCAACCACCTATCGTAGCCGTTAAATTTTAGGTAGCATGTATCTTAGGAAGTAGAGTTACGCAATTACCATGCTCTTGGTTGCACCCAAACTACCAAACTTATTTTCAACAATCTTTATCAACGCTACATATCGCTGATTCCTTAGTTTATATTTATTTAGCTATATAATTACCCAAGTAATAGATCGCAAGTTCGCACCCAATAGCTCATGCCAATGGCTTTGGAACAGTCTTGGCAACCTCACTGTCTTCAGCCAAATTTTTCTCACCATACTTGCCCCACGTGATGTAGCCTTTGTTAGACATACTGATGTAGAAAGTGGACCTGTCGTAAGGTGTAAGCGGATAGCCGTTCTTGAGTCTGTTCGCAAGGTCTGGGTTGGAAGTGTAGTATCTGCTTGATCCAATCAAAGTTCTATCATTTGCACCCACAAGCTCCTGGACACGCTTGTATTCTGGGTCCTGAAGTAGCGCTCCAGTGATGACTAAAACACCCTTCCATATTTCAGTAACCCACTGAATTCCAATATTGGATGGGTTTGACTGACTACCGAAGTCCTTAAATCTAGGTTCGACGAACGAAATGTATGCGATCCTTTTACCTTCTTTGGCTCTTCTCTCCAACTCACTGAGGATATATCCCCAGGTCACAGTTGGGTTGATCTTGGCATTGATACCTTCACCACCTTGGAATTGCACATATGGAGAGAGACGGATGGCCACACGCTCGGCTCCGATGGCGTCTATCAATGCGTCGACAACTTCGAGAGCAAACCGCGACCTGTTCTCGATGCTTCCACCGTACTCATCTGTCCTGTGGTTCGACACAGCCTGGATGAACTGGTCCAACAAGTACATGTGGGCAGAATGGATCTCGACGAAATCAAAACCAGCCTCGTCAACGGCTTTCTTGGCGGCAGCTGCCCACGATTTCACGGTGGCATGGATCTCGTCCACTGTCATGGCTCTGAGTGGGTTGCCAGCGGCTTCAGCGGCCTTCTTGGATGCATCATCTATGTACACTGCAGAAGGACCAACGAAATCAACACCATGCTGTTTCAAGAGTCCAGGGGCAGCAGCACGACCCAAGTGCCATAATTGAAGCGAGATGTACGAGCCCTTACTGTGGACAGAGTCCACAATCTTCTTCCAGGCTGCAACCTGCTGTGGGGTGTCAATCATAGGCGTGTTTGGATAAAACCCAAAGGCTGGTGAAGGGGATGTGGCCTCAACAATCAACAACCCTCCATTATTCTCCGCTCTTTGCGTGTAATACTTCTCCATGGAGTCTGTAGCGACCCACTCGGTGGTATTTCTGTTTCTAGTGGTTGGTGCAAACGCCAATCTGTTCTTCAAAGTAACATTTCCAACTTTGATTGGTTTGAACAAATTCGTGTCGGCTAAAGGATGTGGCATTTTTTTTTAATAATTTCAAGTGTAACTGAATCGATGATTACTAGCTATCTGAGTAGTAGATTTGTATACTGATAGTTTCGAATTTCTTGTTCTTCAAAAAAAGGCCCAGAAAGAGCGCAGATAGTCTCGTTTATATACTTGGCTTGATTACTAATGAGGTAATGTGAAGGAGAAATTCGAACACCGACCAGGGATGATTATTCTTTATTACTTGATGCATTGTTTAAAACAATCTCTATCTACCATCTTCTATTGTAATTCGCGAAACTGTTATAATGTCGGCATCATTTTTATTTGGCATACAGTTTTTTTTTTCCGGTACCTACCAAATATAGCAGCCATATGTAATGACATGCATTGTGTGTGAAAATATGTACCTAGCTGTGGATTCTGTGTGTACACAATTTTTAATTTCCAAGACATTCCATGCGGATGAAAGAAATTAAATCCGAGAAAAGAAAATATCTCGAAGCCATACTCTTAATGTATTATTTCATTTGTCATTACTCTGAGTGAATAATAGAGACCATGAAGTGAAATAAAGCGGATTATAAAAATTTTATCGAACTTAATCTCCATGTTGTATTACTAAATATGACATTGCCGCGCAGTGCTAGCGAATCCCTAATCCTACTGCAGCGGTAAAAAAAAGAGGAAAGAATTAGAAAAGTGCGGAAAAGAGTATACAAGAAAAAAAAAGCGCATTAATTAGTATCGGTACCTTCAATTGCATCTCTAAGTTCGTCAACCACATCCAGAATAGCATCAGAAGCAGGAGAATCCGGATACGAATCCAAGAAGCACTCTCCAGCGTCACAACTTCGTCCTATTCTAGGGTCTAAAGGCACTGATCCAAGAAACTTAACGCCCAAATCCTTAGCAAGCTGTTTTCCACCGCCCGTAGTTGGCTTGAAAATTCTCGACTTCCCGCCACAGTTTGGACACACGAAACCAGACATGTTCTCCACTATGCCAAGAACTTTGATGTTGGCCTTCCGGCAGAAATCGACCTCTTTCCGCACATCTAAAAGAGCGACCTCTTGAGGAGTTGTAACAACCAAAGCTCCATCTATGCCGGTGCCCTCCAAGTATTTGGAAATCGAAAGATGCTCGTCTGTAGTGCCCGGCGGAGTGTCCACTACGAGATAATCCAAATCACCCCAGTCCACATCCTTTAGAAACTGCTTTATAAGGCTATTCTTCTTCTGACCCCTCCATATAACAGCAGCATTTTCCTCCGGGAGCATGAACTGGATCGACATCATGCCCAAATTGTCTGCAGCGTACACAGGGGACCATCCCGAGTTTGACTCGTGAACACTCTCTTTCTCACAGCCCATCATCCGCGGTAAAGATGGTCCACATATATCCAAATCCATCGCTCCAACCTCCATATCCTCATCTGCCGCCAATGCCCACGCCAACATCGATGTGAACGTAGATTTTCCCACCCCTCCTTTCCCGGAAAGGACCAATATCTTATGCTGTATATTCTCAAGACGCTTGTTAATCACAGGAATATCCGGATCTGGCCCATGCGGGAGGGATGCACATATATCTTTGTTGGCACAAGTCCGGCACGCACTTGCCTTACCGGCGTTGTCACTTTCTGGCCCTGGACAACTTTCAGGTTGTGGTTTCAACAACTTGCTATTGGTCACTGCTATAGTTGCCGACATTTCTTGTATTTTTTTGACTATTGACTGATGATAGGAGGGCTCAAAAATATATATCTGTATAGGCTTGTGTAATATATGCTGCAAATATGTCTCTCTGGCCTGGTTTTGCCTCAAACTGGTTGATTATGATTAGAAAAATGGATGTTACTGCTAGTATGTATAGTAAGCTATATTGTCTTCCGCCTTTAAATCGCCACTCTCCTTACGCACTCCTTATTTTTTATCTATTTGTTTAAGGATGTCCCAGGGGAAAAAAATCTGATTAAGCTGAACGCGAAAATCTAAAAGGAAAAGAACCAAAAAAAAATAAGAATGCACACACATAAAAAAGAACGCGATTCGATCCATGTTGGATCTTGCATTCAAATACTTGTACACCGAGTATCTACAGTCATGCCGCATAATGGGAGATAGGATACACCTGAAAAAAGGAAAAACTTAGGAAAAAAAGTTGACCTGCTTCACTACGTATGCACAGGGAGTATTTTTCAAATCATATTTTCATTTCATCTTGGCCTTTACATTTTTTTTCCTCACATCGACTGATCACTTTCTCTTTTTACGCAACAAAGTACAAGAAGATTATTCTTGAAAGGAACGAGGGTATCGAAGATCACGCAAATAAAGGTGGAGGAAAACAGCTGATTTAGAGGTTACATATTTCCATTTTGTTGGACTGATCAAGAACAAAACAGAGAGAAGTAAAAAGAAAAAAAAAGATCACTTGGATCATACTGCAAAATGCCCGAGTTGAGCTCTGTTGAAATACAGGAGGGCAAGAATGGAAACAACAATTCACAAATGACAGTGCTGCCTTCAGGTCCGACGTACAATCCAGCAATGTATTCAAAATTGCACGGCAAGTTCACAAGTAAAGAAAAGAAGCAATTTTATTTTACAAACGCAGGGAAAAACAGATTCGATGCACAGGAGACAGCCCAGCGGTACAAATATCTTCTTGATATTACGAGCATTTTCAGCAAGTTTCTCAAGTCGAAGTCCGAGAAGGATCCCAGGTTTGCGGAGGTGGAGGAAATTCTTCGCAATCAGAAAGCTGTCGAGCAGAAGGAGGAAGCCAATAGAAGGCAGAGGAGAACAGAAAAGGAGGAGGACGAGGAATTGCTAAAGCAGGAGGAGGATTCAGGGGAGGAGGAGTCGACAAAAACGTTTGAATTTCTTGAGAGCCCTGCGTATATCAATGGAAAATTACGCTCTTATCAGATTCAAGGCCTCAACTGGATGATCAGTTTGGACGCAAACCATTTATCGGGTATATTGGCCGATGAAATGGGTTTAGGTAAAACGTTGCAGACCATTTCCTTCTTGGGATATCTTCGATACATTAGAAACATTCCGGGACCGCACCTAGTCATTGTTCCAAAGTCTACATTGGTGAACTGGAAACGTGAGTTTTCACACTGGACACCTGAGGTCAACACGGTGGTTCTCACAGGTGATCAGGAACAGAGATCGCAGATTATTGCCGAGCGTATCATGACCTGTGATTTCGAGGTTGTGATCTCTTCGTACGAGATTGTCATTCGAGAAAAGGCAGCATTGCGGAAGGTAGCCTGGCAGTACATCGTGGTGGACGAGGCGCATCGGTTGAAGAATGAGAACTCGTTGCTTTCGCAAATCATCCGTATGTTCCACTCGAAAAACAGGCTTCTTCTTACGGGTACACCGCTACAGAACAACTTGCACGAGCTTTGGGCCTTGCTCAACTTCTTGCTTCCTGATATCTTTTCAGACTCGAAGACTTTTGACGAGTGGTTTTCCAACGGCGAGAAGGAGGACCAGGAACAAGACGGCAAAGAGGAAGACGGACCGTCAAACCAGGATCTCGTGGTGCATCAGTTACACAAAGTTCTCCAGCCTTTCCTTCTCCGGAGAATCAAATCGGACGTGGAGAGGTCTCTTCTTCCGAAGAAGGAGCTTAACGTTTACGTTGGTATGTCCGCCATGCAGAAGCAGTGGTACAGGAAGATCTTAGAGCGTGATATAGATGCTGTTAATGGGGCCAACGGTAAAAAAGAGTCCAAGACTCGTCTTTTGAACATCGCCATGCAGCTCAGGAAGTGCTGTAACCACCCGTACTTGTTCGATGGAGCGGAGCCAGGCCCTCCATACACGAACGGCGAGCATCTGGTGTACAACTCGGGCAAGTTGCTTGTGTTGGACAGGATGTTAAGGAGGCTCAAAGCTGCTGGGTCACGTGTGTTGATATTCTCGCAGATGAGCCGGATGTTGGATATATTGGAGGACTATGCAGTGATGAGAGATTGGCAGTACTGCCGGATAGATGGACAGACAGAGCACGCAGACAGGATTAAAGCAATCGATAATTACAACGATCCAGGATCAGAGAAATTCCTATTTCTCTTGCAGACAGGATCAAAGCAATCGACAATTACAACGAGCCAGGATCAGAGAAATTCCTATTTCTCTTGACGACGAGAGCAGGAGGACTTGGAATCAATCTAACATCTGCCGACGTGGTTGTGTTGTATGACTCGGACTGGAGGGACTTGGAATCAATCTAACATCCGCCGATGTGGTTGTGTTGTATGACTCGGACTGGAATCCACAGGCTGACTTGCAGGCAATGGACAGAGCGCACCGTATTGGGCAGAAAAAGCAGGTGAAAGTGTTTAGGTTTGTGACGGAGAATGCAATCGAGGAGAAGATTTTGGAAAGAGCATCTCAGAAGCTCCGGTTGGACCAGTTGGTGATCCAGCAGGGACGGCAGGTGGCACCACAGGCGGGAAAGAGAGGAAATTCCAAGGACGAGCTTCTCACAATGATCCAGCATGGTGCGGACATCATGATGCGGAATACGAGGGGCGACTACGACAAACCTGACGGTGAGAATGGCAAAGAAGGAGGTAAAAGTAACGGGAAGGAAGGTGTAACAAAAGAAGGAGAAGGCCACGAAAATGGCGTAGGCAGGCTTACGGACTCGGATATCGACAAGATTCTGGCTGAGTCCGAGAAAAAAACTTCGAAGCTCAAATCGAAATTTGCCGCCTTGGGATTCGACGATCTCCAGAACTTCACCTCGGATTCGGACTCGGTGTATGAGTGGGATGGAGAGAAGTTCCAGAAAAAGCAGCCCGTTATCCACAGAGACAGCTCAGGCTTGGGCTTGGGAACGCTTTCTTGGATTGGGCCCGCCAGACGTGAGCGGAAAAGAGGTAATTACTCCGTGGATCAGTACTACCGGGACGTGCTCAACCCTGGCAGACGTTCTGGGCAAAACGGAACGGCCTCTTGGGAGGAGAGAAGGAGTATCAGGCAGCCAAAGCATTTGAACTTGTATGATCACCAATTCTTCAGCACGGAGCTCTGGGAGTTGCATTCTTTAGAGATGTGCCACTACAAGAAGCTTGTGAAGCAACATTCAGAGCTCTCCAAAGGCTCTAAAGACACGCTCAACGAGCGGAGACTGGACCAGCAGTTGGAACAGGCCGAGATCGATCACTCGAGACGGTTGACTGCTGAGGAGGAGGAGTTGAAGCAGGCTTTGCTTCAGGATGGATTCGGCGCTGTTTCACGCCGTGATTTCTTCCAATTTGTTGCAGCATCGGCAAAGCACGGTCGGAATTCCATCGAGAAGATCGTCAACGAGGGAGAAGCGGAAGGAAAGACCCGTGAGGAGGTTGTGGAGTATGCGAAGGCATTCTGGAAGAGATTCAGAGAGATAGACGGCTACGAGAGGCAGATTGCTCACATTGAGCAAGGGGAAGACCATATCCGGAAAATGGTAGTGCAACAGGAGATGCTCAGGAGGAAAATGTGCCAGTATGAGTATCCACTCGCGGAGTTGAAGTTCAAGTACCCGCCAAGAAGCAACTTGAACAAAAATAAGAAGACGTTTACTGAGGATGAGGACCGCTTTTTAGTGGTTCAGATGTTTAGAATCGGCTTGTCGACTCCTGACTTGTATGAAGAAATCAGGAAATCGATCCACAAGAATTCGCTCTTCAAGTTTGACTACTTTCTGACTAGCCGAACCACCACCGAGATTAACAGAAGATGTGTTACACTACTTGCCAGTTTGCAGAAAGAGTATGAGAATGCCCTTCCTTCTTGGTACACCGATAAGAAAAGAGAGAGAAGCTCCACACCCGAGCCCAAGCCGAAATCGAAGAGGCGCAGACGCTGATGTGATCATACGGAGAGGCTGGCCATTTCGACTGTATTATAATAATATATATGACGATAATAAATGTAAATCTATTGATACCAAGACACGAGAAAATTTTTTTTACCAAAAATTAGAGATCGGCTTGTTTTCCTTGATAATACTAGTATGCGGCGCATCATCGCTCGGGAAAAAAGTTATTTTACGTTGTTCTAGAAAAAAGCACAATAGCGAAGAGGGGGAAGCTCATTTTACCTATAACCGGCAAGGGCATGTGTAGTAGGGTCCAGAGTGCACAATCCAGATTACAAATAGGTGCCAAAAAAAAAAAAAAAAAAAAAAAATAATGGTGCCACTCCTATGGGCCTACGTACTATTGCTAATGGCAGGCCCACAAATTAATCACCAATTAATTTTTAAATAAATTCAATTGGGGTTAAACAATTGTTTACAGGCCTGCATTTGTGTGTGTATATAAAGAGGAGATATTGCTCTCAGTTTGAATTGTTTCCTTTAGACATATATAGCTCTTTTTTATACTTTCCCTTTCTAGCAAACTTGATATAACAAACGGAAAGTATCAAATAGCCTATTTAGTTACACTAAGATGTCGAAATTTTACACATTTACACCAACCTCTAACACAGGAGAGCCATTCCCTTTGGCCGACCTTAAGGGCAAAGTCGTCCTTGTGGTGAACACCGCCTCCAAGTGCGGATTCACAAAGCAGTACGCTGAACTCGAGGAGATTTACAAGAAGTACGAGGATCAGGGATTTGTCATTGTGGGATTCCCTTGTAACCAGTTTGGCCACCAGGAGCCAGGAACAGAATCGGAAATTGCATCCTTCTGCAAGGTGAACTTTGGTGTGACATTTCCATTGATGAAGAAGATAGATGTCAACGGTCCTAACGCCGATCCTCTATACGTGTGGCTCAAGGACGAGAAGCCAGGTTTGCTTGGGTTCAAGGGCATCAAGTGGAACTTCGAGAAGTTCTTGATCGACAAGAGCGGTAAGGTCTACCAGAGATACTCTTCTATTAAGACACCAACCAAGATCACTGGTGATATTGAGAAGTTGTTGAAGCAGTAATGAAGGAGCTAAGTGCTATTTATGAGCGGATATTTTTGTTGGACATTCAATTCTTTTTACAGCATAATGTGATGTGCTATAATATAATGCAATATAATATAACATAATATAGTTTAATTTTATTCGATCTTTTTCATTTAATTTGATCTAATCTAGTATGAACGTAAGGTGCATGTACAACTTTCCAAGCTTAAAAGTTTTTTCCCTATAGTTCATGTTCCAAAGGCATTTACAACATAATTATTAGAAAGTGTAGACACGCTAGACAAAACCTAAAGTCAAGCCTTGTTAGGCAAGGTAAAGTGAAATGAAATGAAGTGAAGTAGAGTAACGCTATGTAAAGTATTTAAGCAAGTGAGAATGAAATGAAAACTCAACTCAACCTAGATCTGCTTTTCAGGTGGACAGCTCAATAGATGACCCATCCTTTCCACCTTCGTCCGGAGATAGCCCTCTATTTCCTTCGACTCGATCCCCTTGCCCTTCTTTTGCCATGCTAATGGAATCATAGGCACCCTCTCGACCACCTTGACCAACTGCTTCTTTCCCTCGACCGCTATAATCTTGTCCGGGTTATTTGTAAGCAATCTGATCTGCGTGAGCCCTAGGTCAAGCAAGATGGCTGTGGCCATCGAATAGCTCCTCTTATCGGCCGGATGCCGTAGCAAGAGATTCGCCTGCACTGTGTCTGAACCCAAGTCCTGTAGGTTGTATGCTTTGAGCTTTTCACCTAGCCCTATACCTCTTCCCTCTTGCCTCAAGTAAACGATGCATCCATGCCCGTTCTTGCCCATCAACCGTCCAGCCTCGTCGAACTGCTCGCCACAGTCGCACCGGGCGGACCATGCCGTCTCACCAGTATAGCACTCGGAATGTATTCTGACCAACGTAGGCTTTTTTCCAGAAACAGAGTCCACATCTGGTATTATGTCGCCGTTTCCGTCAAAACGGGCCTCTATGCCAAGCTTTTCGTCCTTGTCTGCAAGCCTCCTACCAGGATAGAGTCTGCCAACATACGCTCCCCTCGTCATTCTATCTCCCTGTGTCTCCCCTGGCTTCCTCCTAAATAAACTCCTCGACCGGATATCTTCTCCAAACACTATTGCAAGGTGCTCCTTCTTGTCGACGTTGTTGGCGTACAAATGCAAAAATATCTCCGGCCCTTTCGTTGTAGGGATTCTTGCCCTGGCTATGCACTGCACCTTAGGTAGAACATCTGGCAGAAGGTTCCTCTTGGCCTCAACTTCAATATCCGAAATCAGTTTCTCAACGTTGTGACTCAACATTTGCTTTTTCGTCCGATGGTACCTCACATCCACACCTGCATTATACAGATCTCGCTCCTCTTCCTCTTCTGATTCTGTTGGCGTGATCTTTGGTGAAATTATGGGCATATGCTCGAAGATATCATCTGTTGATGGTACAGAAGATATCGGACGATCGATTTCCATCTCCTGGTCTTTTTCTCCGTTTGGTTTACTCATTGCTGCTTGTAAATGCATATATGATGAAATTAATGGTGATACTTGTCGAATAACAGTAAAAAGTTGGTATGTATGATAGATTTGTCAAACTAAATTGCAGTCTCTGCTTTGTAATTCTGATTTATGTGGCAGTGAAAGCCCGCTCACAAAATACTAAAGTGCCAAAAGAAATAGAGAAATAAAGTCCTCGCTGATCTTACGATTGTCTAGGAACTTTTTTATCTTATTTTTTTATTTTTTTCGATCTTTTTCTAAGCTTTCTTTTCCAGATTAATGTGGAAACCTATATCCCGCTTTCCAAACTTGCAAAACCACAGTTGTGATGTAAAGTTTATCGAAGAGTGAATTGAAAATGCACAGATACAGAAAGCACACACACAAAAAAGGTTTCTGTTGCAAAGAAGAAGAAGAGAAAGTTTAAGGAGTAAAAAAAAAAAAAAAATAGATTAAAAGGACACCGTTAGATATAACTGGTCGTTCAGATATATATATATTATCTAATATAATGACCGGATATGACTGATGGTGGAATCTCCATTATTCACGAGATACGGGGAAGTGCCCATGAAAAAATGGAAGTGCGACAAAAATGGCTTCGATGCTCAATAAAGGTGTGCGCGATATTACTAAGAGACTTACCCACCCAAATTTTCAGCTTTTCGTGTCGCGACTATGCGGTAAGGTGTGGCAACAGGAAAACATCCGATTTGTCAGATGACGGAAAATAATAGTAAGCAGAATGTAACGACACCTGATGAGCCGCTATTTTTTTTTTTTCAATTTATTTATTTAATTTTTTTTGTTTTCACACATCCGTACATCCACTCTTATGGAGGGCAAGTGATCGTAGGGATTCAAATAATTTCAACATGCCACCTAGCGAGGCGAGGCAAGATTCTGGCTCAATAAAGCTAGGAACAGCGAATAAGAACAGCAAAGCAAGGCAACAATTACCGCTTGTAAAGTATACAGATTTGAATACATGTGTAGTTGACCTTGAATTGGTAGGTAATATTAAGCTGAGTGGGGAAAAAACATCCACAGAATTTGCTTTTTTCTAATTCTGACAATCAAATAAAATAGATAAGCAACACATAGTTAGGCAAACTACAGTTTAAACACCCGAAATGCTCACAGAAAGACAGAAATGGCTCTTGGCAGGAACAATTATTGTCGGTGGATTGGCATTCTACATCCAGTCGTCCAAGCATCCTCTTATAAAACCTACAAGGATCGTGTATCCGCCAAGATCTGAGGGCTCGGCACTAAACAGGATATACCAGATTGTGAGGCAGCCAGAGGACCTAAACCATTTGCTTTTGACCAAGACGCCTCTTCTATTGAACTTTGTCCGGCTTGGTGAGACCGCCTCGAACAAGCAGACCATCGCCTTGCAGCACGTTGTGGGCAAACAGATGCAACAAGAGGCCAAAGCTGTCAGCATGGTCAGCATAGAGTGTGATAATGCAGAGAACGTGCCGCTAACCATAAAGTACGGGGCAAAGCACATTCCGTCGATCGTCTGCTTGAACAAACAAAGGCCGGACGGTTACTACTGTGACGAGAAGTTGGTTTCTCAGCCGGATAAGTACGACGCCAATATGGAGGCTCTCACTGCTTGGGTTCGTGAACATGCTGAGGACATTACAGTAAAGGGCCCGAAATCGGGTTGATTTGCTCCTCCGCTTATGATCTCCAGGCCTGGACGACATTGTCATAGAAGCTGCACGTGACCACGAGATCGTCCTTCCAGTCTGCCCCATAGCAGATCGAGCTGTGGTCTTTCTTGAAGTAGTTTTTCACGCCAATGCCCGCACCGGAGGTAGCGTCATAGCTCAACATCCGTGCACCGTCGTACATACAACACGTGAGCACCCTGTGGTCACTCTCTCCTGCCGGGCTTGGGATCAGTTTCCACACCCCGCCGTTCAAATCAAGCTGTTGTTTTACCCTTGGGTAAGCAGAGCCAATGGCACCGCTATCGCCTTCTATGTATCTAAGGTCGATCGATCGGACGTGATCGTCGTATGAACCCGTCCATATGGTGTACGGTGATGCTGGAAGCCAGTCCTTGGATGACGTGAGCACTGAAACGACACCAGCCTGATGAAATTTGACGTTGGAGCACACAACCGAGGCACTATCCCGCATATCATGGATAATCATCTTTCTGTCGTCACCCCCGGATATCACAAGCTGTTCGAGGCCGGGCTGGGAGCAGAAGTCCGCGTACCAGCACTCTAAATCGTGCGAACTTGCAAAATCTATAGACTCGTCCTTTTCCTCGTCATATATCGAGCAAAGACCCGAGGTCGTTGTTAAAACCATTTTGTGCGGTATCTGCTTGTGATAGTTGATTGCCGTAATGAGCACCTTTGGATCGTACACCTGCCTGTCATGTAATTTGGTGAGGATTGTTGGATCCTCTGGGTCTATTTTCCAAAATATTAGATTTCCACGGGAGTGACAACTGCACAGGATGCCTTTTTCAAATGGGTCCAGCTTGAGATCAAGAATCGCGCCTTTTGTTGGATACTCTTTAACCTTTATAAAATCATCTTGGCCCTCGTTAAACCTCCAAACTTCTATAGAACCATATCTGTTATCTCCTTCCACCAATTTGTATGTTCCTATGTAAATGAAGTTCTCGTATATTCGTAGACAACAGGGCGGCAGTTTAGTTTTGAACACTGCCAACCGCTTTAATTCTGGTGGATTTTCAGACATTACTGACTTTTGGAGAGAATGCTCCTTTTCTTGTTTCTTTTGGTTCAAGCTTAATTCGACTGCTTGAATATGAAACTGTTGTGTAATCAGATACTAGATTAGTGGAAGAAGAAGGTAATAATAGGACAGTGAAAAGAAAAGTTTCACAGACGTAAGAAACATCCTTGCCCTGCCTCGCGAACAAACAAAAAAAAAAATTGAAATGAAATACCGAAAGAAAAATAGCGAGCGATTTCATGTAAACAGATCAACCAACTCCAAAAAAATGCATTGTCCGGCAAGATAGAAGCGATCTGGCTACTGAAACTCTCTCTCTCTGTTTACCATACACTATTGTTACACTATTTTTTATTTTATTTTATTTTTTCTTTTCCAGCAGGGGGCCTAAAGCACAAAATGCGACTAGGCATATTCTTTCCTTTTTTCGTTTGTTCATAGGTTAAGTACACTATACATATAAGCAAGAACTCGCGTGTGAACACACAGACATCACATAACTAGATATCAATACAGAAGCAGAAATGGTAAGTCAAGGTTTAGAACGACGCGCTGCTATTGGAGAATTTGGAAACATTTCAGAGTGCATCTACTAACACAGGGCGGATGATTTAATTAGTCGGACAACACAAGAAAGTACAAAGATTCATTTGCTCTCTTTGACAAGAAAGGATCAGGGAAAATTGCAGTTTCACAATTGGGAGATATGCTCAGGGCAGTTGGTCAGAACCCAACGTTAAAGGAGATATCTGAACTTGAATCAAGTGTTGGAGGAGAAGGATCAGAGATTGACTTCGATACTTACGTCAAGCTCATAAACCGGGAAGGTGGATTCAAGAAGGCTGGCCAGCCTGAGGAGTACATTAAGGCATTCCAGATTTTTGACAAAGATTTGAGTGGATTCATTGGTGTGGGTGAGTTGAAGTACATTTTGACCACGATTGGTGAAAAATTGCAGGAGGATGAGGTTGACGAGTTGCTTAAGGGCATCAAGATCACGGATGACAACAAGATCGACTATGTTGAGTTTGTGAAATCGATTCTTGCGCAGTGAAGCGTCTAGTATACTTATTATCTTACCACTAACTTTTATTTCGGTTTTTTACAAATTTCCTTGTTTCTTTTTTACAAAGCTCTTTTCTTGCTGTGATTTATGCTAATAGTACGTATGCATACTCGATAATACGTGGAGGGGGGTAAGAAGGAGTAGAAATATATACCGCTATGCATTATGGTACATACAATGAGTACAATGAGTATAGTATATTCTAGTGAGTGAACATGATGTTATATTCAGCTTTTAGTAAAAGATCACACATGTATTTTTTTCAGCGTCGTTTGTTTTTCAGGAACATCTTTTAAATAGATTCTTTAAATAAAATCTTTCTTCTGAATACCACATTTTGCCGACGTGTCACGTTAGAATAGGAAGAAAGTTGGCAATGATCATCATGGGAATGCCGAAAACATCGCGCTTCAAAGTCCAGACACAGGAAGTTCGGATACTCTCATGCTTTGGCGTCAATAATGTGCACTCAGTCATGGTGGCCCCACGGAAATCGCCAAAGGAGATCTTGGAGAACAGCCGGAAGTACTCAACGCACGATTTGTCATCCATGATTTCGACGGCAAAAGTGGACTTGCCCAGTAACTCCTGCTTGGTCCAGCCAGTGAGAATGCAGAATTCATCGCCAACATAGGCGATCTGGGAGGTACGGCGCCACACCAAAGTTGGGGTCCCGGAAATCGAGATGTAGTTATCGTACTCGAGCAACGTCCGCTGGAAGCACTGCTCTGCAAAGATTAGGTCGTCCTCCTTGAGATGGATCATGCCAGCAATAAACGACGGCCTGTACTCGGCGATGGACATCGACATCGACATGAGATGCTGCCTGTCGAATCGTCGCCTGAGGTACAAGTTCAAATCGTGGTACGGTCTCACGTACGGGAACGGCGTTTTGATCTGCGAGTAGATCTCTGACGGTTCTCTGAAAAGCAGGCCGCAGTTTCCCGATGTTGGTGACGAAACCTGCTGGCCAAGCGCATCTTCTGGCTGCAAGGATGGAACGCTTTTGGCCCTCGAGAGACTCCCGACTGCGTCGCTAGACCCTATTCGCTGCCTTTTCGTCGCAGACTGTCCATCAACGTAGTGGAAATCTGTAAGAGCCGAGTAGGAGTTGCCACGTGACACCGTGTTGCTGAAAACATCACCAGGCAGTTGCTCCAGAACGCTGACTGCAAAGGAGATCGCGGACCGACGGTTCCTACGGCGGAACTCAGTGGGATTACGCGCCTTGAACACCGCTAAACTCTTCACCACGTCCGGGAACGGGTACGTCCGTACACCATCCATAGTCGAGATTGTGCCGATGAAGTACTGGTTTGTGGACGGGTCGCATTTCGGCTCCTCCTCATGCTGGAAGTCCCCATAAGCTCTGCTCTCAGTACCAGACTGTTCGAAAAGATGGCGCACTTGTGGCTGCTGCTGGGGCTGAAGCTGTGAGTGTTGATTTTGGCCTTGACCTTGAATCTGTCCCTGACCCTGTCCCTGCTGCATAAGCGGCTGGTAGTTGAGATAACCAAAGTCATCAGGGCTGGAAAATCGCTGTGTTGGTGTGGTTGTGCCACTGTGACTGTGAGAGCTATCACTGTCTTTCCTTCCATCGCGGCTGATGATACTGCCTAAAACGGAATACTCAAGGTCCGCGGCAGACGAAAGAAAGTTTCCCGACTGGTCCTGGCTGCTGCTACTACTGTTCGTTGTATTCATCGCACTAGGGCCCCTGTATTGGCCCGTGATGTTGAGATTTCTGCCTGGTGGTAAAAGTGACGGCGAGATGCTTCGGGCGGCATCCTTAAAGGGAACCGCCTCTGCCACTCCAGGAAGCGGTATACGAACGCCCTCCTGCAGGTCTTGCAGCAGATACTTCTTGGTCTTACGGGGTGCGTCCCGACAGGTGTCCGCCATATGCCGTGCAATGCACTTCTTACAGGGCCTGGACTCGTCACACGTGATGTGGGCTTTCCGACAGTGGTTGCATGCCCTGGCCACCTTCTTTTTATTCACCCGTCGCCGCCTGTACGCCTTTTTTCTCCGCCGCTCGTCCGTTGCCTCCTTTCCCGTGCTGCCTTCTGTGATATTCCGGCCGTTCCTCACACCACTGGGGCCTTTCTGAGATCTGCCTGAATCCTTCCTGTATTGAGCGGAAACCACACCATTGGGCCCTCTGTATTTCTGTATGCTTGTCTCTGACGGCTGCCCAGTCATTCCGACCCGTATTATTTATGTATCTGGGCCCAGAATGTTCTATAATAATGCTATCGACACTCCCTGTACTATGTAGATGGCCCTCTAACTATCTGCGAAAGTACGACCTGCGTCAGTCTGTAACAGTACACAAGCAATGTGAACAAACGTAGATGCGATCAATGTGCTTGTTTGGTGCAGGCTTTCCTCCTCAGCTAGCTGTTCTTGGCACTACAGTGACTCCGAGATCCGATATTAGATGATATCTGAGGATGATTCCACCAGGATAGCGAGTTTGTGGGATGGCGGAAGTAACCAATTAAATGAGTATTTGTATGTAAGATGCTATATTTCAATATGAGCAGTATGAATGTGCTCGGTACACCTGGAGGTTTGGATTAAATGCTTGACTGGAAGAGAGTCTTATCAACGACTAACCAGCTAATAGAGAAACGGGTTTCTTGGTGCCTTAGAAATTAGGGAGGAAAAAAAATCTGGGGAATACCGGGAAAAATATTTTGCAGTATTCGAACAGGAGCTATGGCATTTGGAAATGAGGAAGGTCACCTCTAGGAAGGGAGTTGATTTTCCGAGAGCCACACAACCAAGGAAATAATCATATGGTAAAGATTACCAAACGACTTTTTATTCGTTCATAGTTTGATACTAAAAGACCCGATATGTTTTAGAAAGACAATTGAGGGGTACTGGTCCTCATTCAGGAGTTTACATGTGAGAAAAAATCAAGCATGGTTATACAGAAGTTCAAGGTGTTTGTATGTTAGCAAAAAAGGCTAAAAGAAGTACCATGGCTAGCTTGTCAAAAAATAGCATTCAAATATGAGCATTCTTACCACAAGAAATCGAAAAAATAATCCATAATGCATGATGTAAATCGAGGCCTCACTTTAAATGATCGCAAGACAACTAACTAACTGCACGCACATTCACTTAGGGCTGAAAGCTTATATAATACAGCTAGACATACTACCAACTGCGAACCATAATATAACTTGCTCTACACTCCCTTTTTATTCACTGCCCTCTCTTTTCGCGCTAGTAGCGGCTAATTTGGAGAGGGCCGACCGGCCGTCCACAAAAAAATTTTAGAAAGATGGAAATTTCAATATTTTTTTTTCACTACTTAGTTAAGGGTTGAGACTTCAAAGTGCACAACTCCCATCACAAAACGCATCTCAAGACAACTTGTAGCACCATTAGGAAAGTGTGGAGATTCACAAATACAGCTACTTAGCGTCATTTTTTCTTGTACCCGATACATTCTGGCTTATAATCAGCAGTTGCGCCATTGAAATACACTGCTAATTAAATTTCTCACATACAATGTCAAGTACTACAGATATATTACAGAAGATCGAACCATCTTCAGTGAAGGACCTTGTTGCAGACAAGGACCTCAGCAACGAGGAGCTTGCACTCAAATCGCAATGGGAGACGCTTTCTCAGTCCGATTCCAAGGCTGATTTCGCCAAAAAACTCAACGACTATTTGAGAGGCACTACATATGCTGTTGGCAACAAGCCAACAAGTGCTGATATCGTTGCATTCAAATCTCTTTTTGCCGAGGCCTCGAAGTGGGCCGAGTCCGGAAAGGTGGACACGATTGCCCAGTACAGACATATACTCCGCTGGATCGACTTGTTGCAGAATACGCTTCTAAAAGAGGCAGTTCCAGAGGCCTCCAGATTGGCCGTGAAATTCGACGTCGAGTTGCCAAGAGAGGTGAAGGAGAAGAAGAAGAAGGGCAAGAAACAGTCCGAGGATCAGTCTAAGAAGCAGGCAGATAAGGGTAAGAAGCACTTCAAGCCTGACGAGGCCACTATTGCCAAGCAGAGAGCTGCCAAGCAGGCCAAGAAAGCCAAGAAGGCCAAGGCCAAGAAAGGACAGCAACAACAGAAACAGGAGAGGGAGCCTGCAGTTCCTTCGATGATCGACTTCCGTGTTGGGTTCATTCAGAAGGCCATCAAGCACCCTAATGCCGACTCATTGTACGTTTCGACTATCGATATGGGCGACAAAGAAGGCCCCAGAACAGTCTGCTCTGGTTTGGTGAAGTTCATTCCTCTGGAGGAGCTGCAGCAGAGGCTTGTCGTGGTCGTGGCCAACTTGAAGCCCGTTAAAATGCGTGGAATTAAGTCCTCAGCCATGGTTTTGTGTGCCTCGGACCCTGCAGACAGCAAGGTTGAATTCGTGAACCCTCCAGCAGGCTCCAAGCCTGGTGACAAGATCTTCTTTGAGGGATACAACGGAACTCCTGTGCACGTGATCACGCCGAAGAAGAACATATGGGAAACCTGCCAGCCTAAGTTCACCAGTACTCCTGAGTTCAATATCGTCTACAAGGAGGAGGGCAAGCCTGATGCTAAATTAGTTAATGAGAAGGGTGAGCTCTGCAAGTGCTCTACTATTGTGAACGCTGTTGTTCGTTAGTTGCTTTTGGGATTTTTTTGTTTAGTCTACCGTCGTAATTTTTTTCTTTTCTCTCTTTAAAGTAATTAGACATGCATGCTCTGACTGAGGAATATATACTGTGATTAGATGTGTAGCTGAGGGGTGTATGCTATTTATGATCCGATACGAATAATGATCAATGATTAAACTGCTTGATTCAATCACCTAATTTATTTGGATAATTTATCCAGTTGATTCCTTCTCTTAACTTCCTTATTTCTTTCGTCTCGTTGGTTTTTCTCGCTTTGTTCTAAACTCAAATACCTGACCGAATTCAGTCACCCATTCCATTTTTAATAGAGTGCCGTTTCATTTACTCTGAGGATATTTCACTCACTTGCCGTGAATAGCCAGCCACCAGATTGTATACTACAGATCCCATATAAATTTATGATAGATTGCTACAATTATCCTACAAGTCAACCATAAAGCGACCATACCGTATTGACTATACACACAAACTGAGTCTGGCAAAATCAACACGCATAGACTAATCAAATGAAGCTCCTTTCAGAAACCATCGAAAAGGACAAAAGTGGAGAATTGGCCTTGCTTCCCGAAGATAAAGACGATTTATGGGCAATATACAATTTGATCGCCAACGGTGACCTGGTAAAGATCAAAACATTTCGGAATATTAAAAAGGGCAAGGGAAAGGAGACGTTAGGCGGTGGATCAGGCGGTGTCAATGTGCGAAAGCTCCTACTTCTCACTTTAAGGGTAGAGAACGTGGAGTACACCCCGAGTGATGAGGTGATGCGAATCAAGGGCAGGACGACAGACCAGAATGACGACGTGCCACAGGGTTCGTACCACACGGCAGAGTTGGGACTTGGGCAAAAAGTAAGACTTGCAAAAGACGAGTGGGACCAAGTGGCACTCGAGACTATTAGAAATGCATGCTCAATAGAGGCAAAGGCCGAAGTTGGGGCTGTCGTGTTGGAGGAAGGAGTGGCACACGTTTGCTTGTTGACAGAGAACATGACGGTTTTACGCAATAAGGTGCAGAAAAGCATCCCAAAGAAGCGGAGAGGTGATTCTTCTCAGCATGACACTGCTCTCCAGAAATTCATACAGACCACTGCAGAGTCAACGCTTCGTAATCTTGACGTTGAGAAGTTGAAAGCGGTGGTACTCGTATCTCCAGGGATGACAGCCAGGCTGTTGTACGAGAAAATCATCGAGATAGCCACTAAGAACCAGGACAAGCAGCTTTTACACAATAGGGGCAAGTTCATCGTGGCACATTCATCCACGGGGTATCTTCAAGGGTTAGAGGAGGCACTGAAGACACCTGAGCTGCAGAAGAGGCTTTCAGATACAAAATTCCAGCGCAACATCATACTATTCGATGAATTCAGCAAGCTCTTAAACGAGGACCAGGGGAGAGCATGGTATGGTGAAGAGGAGGTTGAAAAAGCAGCCGAGGTTCCTGGTGCAATTAAAGTGCTAATGATAACGGACAGCTTGTTTAAAAACGATGATGTGAGTAGAAGAAAGCATTTCATAGAGTTGGTCGATAAGGTGAAGGAAGGTGGTGCAGAAGTGGCGCAGTTTTCGAGCTTACACGATACAGGAGAGCAGTTGAACCAATTGACCGGAATTGCCGTTATACTTAACTATCCTATGCCAGATTTGGATGAGGATGACGAATGAGGGGGTCAGAAGGCAGACAAGCACACCAGCAAATGTGTGCTGATATAGATAAGGGTGTATGTACAATAAGGACAGGTAAAGAGATGATGACAGTGTGAGGTAAAGGATATATGTATATGTATATATGCATACATACACAGTAATTAACATAGAATAAATAGTCTTTATACACACACATCGCTAAGCAAAGATGATCTAAATGAGCAAACAGCATCGCTCACAGCTCGTTCTCCTTAGAATGGATGGTGTCTTTGATCCTTTCTGTTAAACTTCTGGGCTGGATACCGAAAATCCGACGTAAGTACCAAACATCAGCACCTCTAACATACTGGAAAAAGTCTTCAAGAAGTCCAAAAAAGATCCCCACTCGGCCTCCCTTCCGAATAAAGTCATTTGCCTGGACACGAGGCATTCTGTGCCACCAGGAATACGCAAAGCCAGGAAGACAGACGGCCATCATAGTGTTACCAAAGTCATTAACACCCCGAATCCTGTCGAACCCAGCCTCAACAGCAAAAATACAGCCCACAAACCCGCCTAGTTTTACCCCTGTCTTGAATCCCACCATCATTCCTTGCTTCAAGCAATAGTACATCTTCCGCTTGTGGTAAAAGAACCAGCCGTTGTAAGTTGTAGGCAGTCTATGTGAGTTTGACGCTAGATACCGCAACGAGGAAGTCTTCCACCCGTGCATCAGTCCTCCCATTACACCCACTAAAGAGGCTGTAAATGCCAAAGAAAACACCCGGAACGTCGGCGGAAGTCCGAGCCGCTCATTCAAACTTTCTTTTTTCAGCGTTTCCACATCATCTTTCAGTTCTTCCAGTTGATCCTGCCGCACTCCCTCATTAATTCGGCTGTTATTTATATCTCTGGGGTCCAGGCTGCGAGCCATCGTTAAAACAACTTGTTTCAGCAGAAGCGCACTCTACAAGTGTATTGTTAATGAAATGACATAAAATCAAGGAAATATGTTAAAGAGGATGTAATGCTTATAAGAAATAGTAGACATCCTAGTGTGCCATTTATTTATTTTTTCTCTCTCTCAATTAAATATTACATCTACCATCGCGTATCGATTTTCCCCACATTATTTTCAGCCACATCACATCCTCCATTACAATATGAACACTTCATGGCTATAAATTCCACAAAACTGCCATAAATTAAACACAAAATGACACTAGACACGGGATCAACACATTCAAGATCACCCCTCATGCCCACAATCCCAGAATTGCAGGAACACCAATCATATTGGTCAACTGCTCTCATAACATCAGTTTGCATAGCATGCGTCAGTTCCATCCAATACGGTTACCACATGTCCGAATTGAACGCACCAGAACACCTCATTAAGCAGGATTTATTGCTCACTGACTCGCAGATTGGTCTCATTACCTCAATATTCTCAATCGGAGGCTTAATTTCGTCAACTTTTGCAAGTCAGATCAGTATCTCGTACGGTCTCAAGATTGGTTTCATTATCACGTCGTTCTTCTATATAATCGGCTCTTTCATTGAGGCGACTGCCGCCAGCTACACAAAGATGCTCGCCGGCAGGTTTTTATCTGGCGTTGGTGGCGGGTTTGCCATAGTCTTTGTGCCCTTGTACGCAAACGAGGTGTCTCCAGTGGCAATAAGAGGACTCCTCGGAAGCATGACTCAGGTCAGCGTCAATGTAGGAATTTTAGCAACCCAGCTTCTTGCCCTTCACTTGTCGAATGAGCAGAATTGGAGGCTCCTCTTATGGACTGGCGTTTTCAATGGTTTCCTTGCCCTAATTCTCTCGGCATTTATGCTTGAAGAATCACCAAAATGGCTATCAATGACATCGGGCAACAAAAGTGCAGCCCTTGCCGCCTTGTGCCGGTTGAGGGAGCAGGATCCAAGGATCTGTGAACGTGAGATCGAGTCGTGGGAAAAAGAACGCGTTCATTCTGAAGATCACACTGCTGAGACCAGTGGTAAGCAAAAGGTCAGCTTGGCAACATATCTTACGCAATCATCCTACAGGAACTCCCGTCTTATTGCAACCATCACGATGGTGGGCCAGCAGTTTGCAGGAATAAACAGCGTCATTTTTTACGGTGTCAGGATTCTTAAGGACTCTTTCCCCGAGTGGAGTGTTATGTTGAACTGCCTTATCAGCGTTTTGAATGTGGTGATAACATCCGTAGCTTCTGCATTTTTAGATAAGGCCGGACGCAAGCCACTGCTTCTGTTATCGTTGTCTCTTATGACTTTTTCGCTATTGGCACTTAGTTTTGGCGTTTTGCACGGAAGTTCAACTACAACTGTCTTGAGCATCTTCATGTATGTTGGATCTTTTGCTATTGGCTGTGGGCCTATCCCATTCCTTTTGGTTAGTGAGGTTTCACAGCCAGAAGTCAAGGACATTGCCCAAAGCTGGGCAACTGATTGCAACTGGGTCAGTGTGTTTATAGTGGGATCATTATTCCCTGTGCTAAACGAATTTATAGGAGGATACACTTACCTTATCTTTGCCATTGTCTGTATCCTTTTCGCCGGCTTTACTTGGAACATTATTCCAGAGACCAAAGGTAAGAATACTTATTATGAAGTTTGGCTTGGAGCACAAAGATCAGATTAAACCTACACTTTTATATTTGCCTCCCACTGCTTTACTATTTAAGCTCATAAACGTTAAGCATTCCAGCGTTTTCGCCTTTTTTTTCCGAGAGATAATGTGATGACCTAGCTAAAGGTAATTGGTGTAACCATTGTAACCATCGTAAATACTGATCTACATTCTCCATCCTTGCACAGACAGTAACTTAATAATTTCTTGTTCAAATTTGTTCACGTGACCTGACTGAGGGCCCACAAAAAACTGGTTCCGCTTTAATTTCTTGTTCAAAATTGTTCACGTGACCTGATTGAGGGCCCACAAAAAACTGGTTCCGCTGAACTCAGCGAAAATGTACATATAATTTTTATGTGAGCGGTGCGAGGTGGACATTTTTCAATTTTTTTAGTGCAGTTAGCGGCATTGAAGCGCTCCCCACTATAGGCGCTTCCTTACTTTATTTGAGGGCCGAAAATTTTACAAAAATCTTAGGTGAAAAAAAAAGTATCCAAATTTTTTTTTGTAGACCTTAAAGAATAGCGAACAGAGAGATTTAAGTTAGTTGAAGAACACCTTCATAGTTACATACGTGTGTATATTTAATACATATACGTTATACAACCAGGTTTTCACATAACAATGCCTACCAGATTACGTCAAACTAGAAAGCACAGGGGAAACGTTACAGGTAAGTAGGAATTGATGCTGCTTGATGAGCTTGAACTTTGGAAATATAATGTGATGAAACATTCAGAGGAATAGGAGAGTCGGTATATGATGCTTTTTTTTCATTGGGAACTTGGAATAAAGATGAAGAAGACAGTAAAGGTAAAGCGTCAACACGCTTGGCTTGTTTATTATTTGAAGAAGGGAATTTGGACATATGAAAGTCATAATGAAAAATTTTGTAGGAAAGAGAGGAAAGACTAAGGTATAATTCACAAATACAGGAATACAGGCGGAGAAGAGGACGCTTTTTTAGCACTACAAGGAACTATCGTCGCAGTTTTGTCACAGCAAGGTTGAGTTAATTTCAACGAAATAAAGAAAGAAGTAACTGAATATACTAACAACGGTTTCAACTTTATTATAGCCGGTTACGGTCGTATCGGAAAGCACAGAAAGCACCCAGGTGGACGTGGTATGGCCGGTGGTCAGCATCACCACAGAATTGCCATGGATAAATACCATCCAGGTTACTTCGGTAAGGTTGGTATGAGATTCTTCCACAAGCAAAAGAACCCATTCTGGAGGCCAGTTATCAATTTGGAGAAGCTATGGTCTTTGGTTGACAACAAGGACGAGAAGTTGGCTCAGTCCACTAAGGACTCCGCTGTCGTTATCGACACTTTGGCTCATGGTTACGGTAAGGTTTTGGGTAAGGGAAGACTTCCTGATGTCCCAGTTATCGTTAAGGCCAGATTCGTCTCAAAGTTGGCTGAGGAGAAGATCAGAGCTGTTGGCGGTGTCGTTGAGCTTATCGCTTAAATTCATATAAAGTTTGATGTGTTTTTACTACATGGTCTTCAACCACTTAATTGATATTAGTCTAAAGAACCTTTATTAAAACTGTAGTATTGTACTGATTGTTACTTGGGTACGGAAGTGTATTGATTCTGTTCCCCTATTTCATTTTAAGGGTTTGTGCATCATTGATTTTCTCTTTCCGGGGTTTGAATGTGCTAGGTACAAAGAAAGATCCGTGGACTTGACAGAAAAATTGTCATTGAGAAGAAATTTATTCTTGGCTTATCAATGATCCGGGTAGCAGTGAATATCAGTGTAGAACCGAGAAAGATATTCAGGATTGTAGGGTATGAGAAAAAGTTGATAAAGATTGACTTATTAAGAAAGAAATAAAAATAATTATCAATGGAGGGAAGCAGTTCTAATATGCCACGTCCAAAAAAAAAAAAAAAAATTGAACAAAATGAGAAAAACTTTCCAGGCTTATTGTCCTAGTTTGTTTACTGTTTACAATTAGCGTGCTCAGCAAGACTTCGGGATAAGACTCGAACATATTTTTTTTTTGGTATATAGACAGGGATCCAAAGTGGTTTCAAACCCCATCCAGCATCTACAAACATAGAACTTACTTTCATAGATAGCCCAAGCATCATAAAGCGTTCAAAGCAATTGGTTAGGAAGATACCAGCAGTACGAACAGAGAGACATATATTAGGTACAAATAGACACATATACACGATAAAGAAATGACATCATCTCAGTGGAAACCAGAAGATCACATCCCAAAGAAGATCACAGATCTTCTCAAGAAGGAAAACAGCGATCCAAACAATTATAACTGCATCACTGCCTTTTACCATACAGTGTCTCTACTAAAGGAGCAGAAAAGAACCGGATGGCTAGACATGAAGGTGCCTGATCCAGAATCAATCGGTGATCACATGTACAGAATGTCGTTGATTGCAATGTCCTTGAACAAAGATCGGTTCCAGAAGGACGGAAAATCCCCAGATTTGGCCCGCTGCACCGAAATCGCATTAGTCCATGACATTGCCGAGAGTTTAGTTGGAGATATTGTCCCCAACGATCCTCAAGTCGGCAAGCCTGAGAAACACGAGAGGGAGTACAGCACGGTGAAGTACCTGGCCAGCATCATCGAGCCTTATAATCCGGCATTTGCTAAGGAACTTGTCGATTTGTGGCTCGATTACGAGTATCAGAGGACCTTTGAAGGAACTATCGTCAAGGATATCGACAAGTACGAGCTCATGCTCCAGACATTTGAGTATGAACGTCTTCACAACGTCCATCTGGATGAGTTCTATTCTTGTCAGGTTGTGATCAAGAATCCAGAAATGAAGAAATTGGCTGAAAGACTCATGCAGGAAAGAACCACATTCTGGGCCTCGAAGAAATGAAGAAATTGGCAGAGTTTTCACGTTTCATAGTATTTCTTTTAACCATGTTATGCTATACTATCTTTTTTTTTTTCTTTTTCGTTTATAGAGTGCTAAATATACCCTATCGCAAAGCAGAACAAAGCGAATACTAAACTTAGTTATGGAACCAAACAAATACCAAACTTAGCTGTAGCACCAGGCAAACCTTAAACTAACTGTAGAAGCGCTGTAACATGTTCCAAGAGTTGTCGAAGCCAAAAAGAATCGGAATAACGGAGTGACGCAGAACAAGCATCGAGAACCCGACAAGAAACTGGAGAAGCATGATAATCTCACAGAGAACATCTTCACGTTTTGGTCCAAACCAAATGATCACTAGATTGATGAGCGTCATGTTCGATGATTTGACTATGCGGCCTTCTTGATCACGGACAAGCTTAATGAGCCCCAATTTCTCCATAACGGGGAAAACAGCAGCCATTATGGGTTTGACAGGCTGCTTCTCGGTGTACTCGGTCCACGAGTTGTACATGAGATTGTCCTTGGCATTGAAGTGCGGGAGTCGGTGCCGTGGACACGGAACAAGACCAAAAAGCTGCGGAGCGGAATAAATAAAGTTGAAGATCTGTGGAACAAAGAATAGCATCAAGGTCTTAGCGAAATGTCCAGAAATGCCGACAACCGCGAACACCATGCCGGAAAAATAGCACCAGGTATCACCCACAAAGACTCGGGCGGGGTACCAGTTGAACCTGAGGAGTGCAAGTGCAATCCCCACGAAGGGAATGAGCATGGAGCAAGAGTATAGGTGAATAGAGTAGGCGGCCGAAGCGATATCTCCCATAAAAAGATACATTAGATCGTTAAGAATAAGAAGAGCCGCAATGACAACAGTCTGACCAACCTCTAGGCCGTTTATACCAGCGAGAATGTTGACCGAGTTGGGACAGAATATTGCAACCGCACCCATGTAGAGATAGTAGAAGCCGCCCAAATCAACTGCTCTGGCAGTTAGATGGAGCGAGTTACGAATGAAGTTGGGAATGAGAACTGAGGTGACACCAAAATCGACGTAGTAGATCACAAGAAGAGGAATTGCTGCGAAAGCGGGAAGGAAGAACTTGTGTCTCCAACGGATATCAAAGAGATCATCCATCATTCCCAATAAAATCATGGATTCGAGGCAGAGCATCCCGCTAAGAAACGACGAGAGCTTCCCATTTGGAAAAAGACTTGCAGCCTCTGAAGATACATGCAAAGCGTCTGGTTGGTGGTAGTAATACCGGACATACATGAACGGTATGAAAAGAATCATGAGAAACAGATAACAGATGGCTGGAATAACGCCAATTGTCTCTGGTGTAACCGGCTTCCCCACTTTCGACATGTCTTTGCCAAACAGCCCCCTCTTGACAAACATTGGAGCCATACGAGGGATCAACATACACGTGAAGAAGTACCCAAATATCGAGAAGCCGATTGCAGCTTCAAACGGTTGGAATTGGTCATTATGGAAGATCAAAAATGCCGAGAGCACAAGCCCAAATGCCTTAGCGAGCGACATCACAAAGTTATCTGAGTTCCCGACGACTCGATGCACAAGTTTTGATGCAAAAAATTCAATACGATGAACAGTCTAGTTTGTGATATTACTGGAGTCCTCATTTCTTGTTACATGCACTGAGTACGTGTCTCTATTTTTTTTTTTCTATATTTATACGGGCCCCATTTTTCTCGTTTCGCGAGTATGAAAAATTCTGGCACAGCACATCCGGCGGAGATTTTTTTTTACTCTCAATGCTGGTTCTAGCCTGACTCTCTTCTCACGCTTTCACCTTGAGGTGTTCAAGCTAATGGACACAGTAAATACCGTCAACCATATAGACGAGAAGTCAGATACGTTCATAGGTCAATATACATCCTACCCAAAGCAAACGCAACCCCACTAATGAGTACCAGCGCGGAAATTTCGGTGCCCATTGTGGCATTTCCTCCCTTTAAGCTCCGGTCCAGTATGATAGACAAGGATCCGCTTATTTGGAACCACATGCTTGAGGTTTACATCGCATTATTCCAAAGTTTTGTAATTGCCCTACAGGAAAACAAGCCCTTGGGATTGGCTTCGAAGACAAAACAGCAGTTGGACTCATTCATGAAGATATATCTTTCAGAGGTTAGCGATGAATCATCCAAGATTTTCTCACTTGGTGCCATCAACCCAGATATCGTGAGAAACCAGAGTATTCTCAAGTTGACAGTGTTCCTCTTTTTGAAAGAGTACGGATTATCAGATCTCGAGCTATCTGGTGCCTCTGCGTGGGATTTCTGTAAAGTTTATGTGAAACTCGCCGCTGAGAATATCTCAACCAATCAAAGCTTCATCAGCATGGCCATAGTTCGGAAGATGATTGGTGACAAGGGAGGACAAGGACAGAGGCTTTTAATGAAGAGCGTTCAGGATCATCTTGTGAACCAAGTGGCTGAGAAGAGGTTCAACATGCGGGATCTTGAGATCTTGTACCTGCTTCTCGGCCAGAAAATGCAGACCAACGGCAACAAGGGCAACGGCAAAAATGGCAGATCTCACAGAGACAAGCAGAGAAAAGATGCACGGCATTCTAAGGCTTCGGACGGCTTTGCGGAGACGTTTGTGGACCAGTACTGGATAAAGCTAATCGAGAAGCTATATAACAATGGAAACTCCATACACAGCAAGCAGTGTTGTCAGCTTATGGTTCTTTCACTTGCGGGACTCTCTTCTGGTGAGATTTCTGCCCTGATTAGCAAGAAATTGCGTTTGAGTAGAATAAAGAATATGGTGGACAAATATCCGCTTCTATCAAAAGTTGTTCTTTCGAAGAAGTTCCAGGACATGAAGCCAGGGCTTGAACAGGAAATCGAGCACCTAAAGAAGAAGAACAATAACAACAACAGTGTGACAGATGCACGAAACATTTTCACACCACCAGATGAGGAGAAGTACTTTTCAAAACAGAAGATAGAGGAAGTTGCCGAAGTGTTCCCACAACTCAGCAGTGCACAGATCAAGACACTCCTTGTTGACAACAAGGGTGATGTAAGCAAGGCAGTGAGCATGCTATTGGAGAAACCGGAGCATATTGAGGGCATTAAGGAGTATAAGGCAATACCAAAGAACGTTGTCGAGTTTAGGCCAAATAAGGATTTGGTGGCTAAGTTCCGGTTTGGCAAGAAGGAGAAGCTGCAAGATGCACTTTCACCGGATAAGGAAATGAGAGAGGAGATCAAGAAGAGGTCGTTGGAGCAGGTTCTGAGGATGATGTATGAATCGGATGAAGATGAGCCGGATGACACGTACGTTGATCAGGAGTTGACTGAAGGAAGTGGAGGAAAGAACGAGAAGAATAAAAAGCAGCGTGAGAAGCAATTGGCTTTGGATATGAAGCTTTTTAGGATATACAAGCAGGATCCAGAGCTATTCAGCACTCATTCGAGGCACACAAACTACAGGAGGGAGTTAAAGAAAGAGTTTGGGTGGGTGGATGAGCAGCTTGAAGGCTGGGCGCGGATGTTGGAGAGGAACACGCATAAGTACCGGATGCTTGAACAACAGCAGATTGAGAGTGGTGGCTCGTTGAACCCTGGTGGAAAGCAACAAACTAGATATAGGAGACCGGCTGATGAGGAAGAGAGAGAAAATGAAATTGATGAGAGTAGACACAGATGGAAGAAACCGGCTGATGAGGAAGAGAGGGAGAATGAGATTGATGAGAGTAGACACAGATGGAAGAACAGGAAGCAAGGAGATAAGAGTGGCGAGAAGTTTATTAATAAAAAGAAGAATGTCAGTGCAAAGAAGAACGAGAATGGAAGCAAGAATGATAGTAAAAACAAGAATGGAGAGAATGGACCCGGCTTGCGGAAGAAACAGCGTGACAAGGCCAAGAATAAGGCCAAAAGAGGAAACCATAACAGGAAGAGTGGTCATGACAAGAAGATGAGCAAGTTAGGCCAGTAATCAATTTCAATGGGTGGTACTGTAATAATATAGATATATATGTATATATATATATCTACCAATACATTATGGTAATACAAATAATTTATTAATTGTACAGTATCTAACGTGGCGTTTATGTCAGCTTAGTTCCAACCTACGCTTCTTTCTCGCATTAACAATATTGCTTTCTAATCTGTGCCAGACTGCATCGTCATCACTATCGCTATCATCATTTTCATCTTCCTCATCATTATTCTTTCCTGTACCTTTCGCTTTCTCCCTCTGTGCCTTTTTCTCTGCTATCTGTCCACTGGACTTTTCCTTCTCACCCCTCTTCTTTCCTCTCTCATCGCTAAGAATCATCACATCAGCAATCTCAGTGCCTACATACACTTTCACTAGGCATTCACGGCTCTCGATCTCGTAACAACGTATGTATCGGTCCAAACCTCCTGTCACTAATAAGTTCGACTTATTAAACACCCGGATGGCCCCAGTGGAACCAACTGATCCGATATACTTTCCCTCCATTAGACCCCGAGAATAGTTAAATCTCGCGGTGGTCCGGTGAGAATCCGAGCAGATCACTTGCTTTTTCCCCGTGTCCAAGAGTGACATCGCCACAATTGGGTCTGCTGATATTTTGTAGTTTTCACGAGGCTTTTTGCCCTTTGAAGTATTGTAGTATCTCATCTCCCCGTATCTTGTCACTGTCAAGATATTAAACGAATCACTGCTATCGCTCACAAAAGCAGCCTTACTTATCCATATCGGTTGACGGAGCTGAATGCCGTTAGTAGACACATTCTTTGCTTTAAACAAAACACTAAATTTATTTGTCTTGTGAACGATTTTCGTGACATGCAAGTCGATTTCCTTACCACCAAACAAAAACACATCACTCTGCGTTGGGTGCTGTGTAAAGCAGGATATCTCCTTTTGGTTCTCAATATACTTCACTGGAAGCTGGAGCACTTCCGGCTCCTTCTCTAGATCTTCGATGTTAATGGCAAATACTTGACCTCTATCTGTACATGCGTAGCAATATGGTTCACCAACTTTTGGAACCACCAATGATATGAACTTCTCCTTAGAATCTAGTCCTAGTTTCTCGTACTTGTGAACAAGCTTGTATGCATTCTGGAAATCGTAAACATCAATCGTGCCTCCAAGTCTCGTAGCGATAACGTATTTATCGCCGTATACCTTCATCTGTAAGATGTGTGTCTCCCTCTTCTCCGCACAGTATGTCTCTATGGCTTCTGGTTGTGGGGCAGATTGTATGGAGGTATCTGTTCCCCTAGTACAAACTACCTCCCTCAATCCACCAATATCTGATGCTGCAAGTAAGATCTTCATAATCGATGTGTGGTGATAATGATTTTATTGTTTGGTTACCTCTTATCGCCAGTAATTTCATCCTTAAGCTAAGTATCGAAGGGGACTTCTTGACTGAAATTTTTTTTTTCTCATTTCATATTTTTTTTNTCTCTATCGTTTTCGCGATTCACGTCAAGCTCAAGGCTGTGTGTGTGCCTCATGTAAATAAATATACCTCTGGATTTCATCAAAAACGTAGTAGTCATAACAGTATAAAATAGTACGTGAATGCACACTGGAAACAAGTAAGATACATAATTATGGCATCTGGAAATACTAGAGGAAGATCGAGTGATAAAACAAAGGGAAGTCGTCGAAGTAAGAAAAGTCTGGGGAGTGCGAGAACTAAAAACAAACAGAGTAAAGGTAAAGTCGAATATGTTCGATTTAAAGGGCTTGAAAGAGCGGTGGGGTTTGCATTGAGCGAGACTCTTCGAAAATTCACATTACAGAGAATGCAAGAGTGTTATCCGGATATCGAGCCGGAGGTTCTCGAGTATATCAGGAAGCAAATGATAGATATATGGAAGAAGAAGGCAGAAGCTGAATGTGCCAAGATATACACAGAACGAGATCTCAGGAGCAAGTTAGATGCGTTAGATGAGATTGTGTTTGATGCAGAAAAGAGACAGAGTAGGAAGGATCCCAATGTGCTTCATATGGACCAATTGAAGCCCGAGGAGGTGGTTCAGAGCCAGCTAATAACGCTAAAGGATCAAGCTTTACGAAAAATGGAAAAGAGCCTCAAGGTGCTACGATATCATAAGAAGAGGCTACTTAAAGAGCTCCAGAGGACAGCCCGGCGTGTTGAATCGGATTCCAAGGAGCTTGATGGGATTGCCGAAGGGCTTCGGGACTTAAGTGGCAACCAGAACGAACCGGATGACAGTCAGTTCGAGGAGTTGATCAGATACGCCGTGGATGGCGATAGCTGAGACAGGGATTTTATATTTTTCTGATGTTATTTTGAAGCAGCATACGATAATTAATTTGTACTATATAGGAAAGAATTTAATGACAACAGCGGTGAAAAGTGGAATAAGATTATTAGCTTCGCTTCTCATTGGATAGACTTGGCACTTATTACGCTCATGCATTGGAAATTGTTGGCGTAGCTCGCCTTGTAAAGCCGGACGTATCCATCATCCCCACAGCTGCTTAGAATTGTACCTGTCTCATTCCAGCAGACCCGCCATATCTCGCCTGCTTTTTCATTGAATGAGGAGATTAAAGTCACGTCAATCTCAAATTCTGCACTGGGAGAAGAACGGGGCTTCTCAACCAGCTTGAATATCCGAACAAAGCCATCTTTGCATGCCGTGGCTATCAAATGGTACGATCTACCCATCAGCGGAGCCCACGCCACTGATCTGATAAGTCCATTGTGCTCGGGGAGAAGCTTCCCCAAGCGGTACTTGTTTGTGCTCTCGTCCTTGTAGTATACGTAGGCCTGGTCCAACGCACTGACACAAACCATCTCGGTGGAGAACCGGGATGGGCACCAGCTCAAATTAAAGTCACTTTGTAAGTGTGACGCAACAGGTGCCTTGAGCACGTCGATTTCTTCCACAAGTCCCCAGTCACAAAGATTGGACGGGTTGATATTTTCGTAAATACGCAATTTACCATCTGAGCCAATCGAACCGGCTTTGAGGCCCAAGAAGGCCGGCAAAAAGCACGCATCATATAGTGGGCCATGCGAATCATTTATTGTGGCCAGCCGTGCCCACCGCTTGCTTGTTCCAACTGGCACCTCGAAGTCTTCCTGCCATATCTTGAGTGTCCTGTCGTAAGAGGCGGAAAGCAAGAGATGGCCAAATTGTGGGTCAGCAAACCGCACCCGCACCACCGCCGAGTCATGCGCTTTCCAAGAGTCATTTGGAACCCACTGCATCGTTTCTGGGTCCAAGTCGAACACCTTGATGTGCTGGTCGGCCGAGCATGTAGCCAACTGCCGGCCGTAAAAGTCGTACTCCACATCTAACACTATATCCTCATGGTTTGTGGCGAATGGTCTAAGTGGCTGCTTCATTGTGTTCCCTCACTGATGGTATTCAATTCTTTGTTCCTAATAATGTGCCTTCTACCTGCTATGTTTGTAGGTTTTGAGCTATTTAGTGAAGGAATAAAGAGATGTTCAGCTGGTAGATTTGCATCCTCGCTTCGCTACCAGTGTGCAATTTATTTTTTCATTTCCCAAAAAAATCCGAACTCTTTTTTTCACCAGTTACTGTTTCGAGAAAGTCTTTCCAAAGGATTTCCAGTTGATGGATCGAAGGAGTGCAAGGCAAGCCATGTTGAAATCGGATAGAATAAAAAAGCTCTTTAAACCAAATTACTATCTTATATAGATACTAAGAGTCAACTCAAGTCCTTTATTAAAAATATATTGCTGGATGTCTCAGCATAGCTAGAAAGTATATGCACATTTATTTCCTACTAAAATTTAGCGGTGTTAAAGTAATACCATCGACAAATAATGAAGTTCCATATTTCCAGAACATGTCAGAAGTTAGATTCCTATAATATTAATAAATTTTACCTTTATTTTTTTGTACTATAGTATATCAAATTCAGGAGTATTTTTGCTAAACAGATCGACAAAAATATCACCCGTGCAATATGATGAAAAATACATATTCTTATCAAACTCAACATCTATAGGTATACATTGCCAATCTTTCCACAAATTGATTCTTTGTTTTTTCTTTAGATGATACTCCTACAGTTTACAATTGTTTATTTAAGAGACCCATTTATATTATAATAAAGAATATATAGTAGCAATTTATAGCAATTTGTAGCAATGTATTTCCAGGGAGCGTTGGAGCTAGTGTTGTCCATTATATTTCGCTCTAGTATGTGTCCTGTTTATATTGGGGTCTTATTCTGGTCAGTCGGCAAGTAGAAAGCTGGCTATAAGCCCAGAGACTGAGATACTTTTCAAGCAATCCTTGCGGATAAGCTATTAGTGAAGATTTTAAGGTTAAAGTTTTACCAGTTGCTTGGATCCATTGTGGATCGGGGAAATTCATACTTCTCTGCGTTCTCAAGTTTCACCTTTATGCCCTTTTCATCAATCTTCTCCCCAAACATATAACAGCCGAACTGAGTGCTGCAACTCTAATTTGCCTCCAGCTGCCCGTAATAGTATAACTACCCTGTAGCCACTAAGACATCTTTCTGGAGACGGTGTTGCTCTTCAGCCCTACTGATCATGCCAAGCATTAACAAAGGTTCCATTTCAGAGCTTTTACTATCATCTTTGCCCTTTCTATCTCTCTTCTGAAACCCGAATGCTTCGCAAACATCAAGACGTTAAACTCAGGGCAGGCATTAAAATAAATAAATAAAAACA
>MDSB01000004.1:1300349-1344041 GCA_001754015.1 Brettanomyces anomalus
TCTTTTGCGATTTTCGATTCTGAAATTTGTGGGACGTTACCTAGAGAAAGAGGAAAGTTCAAGAAGAACTATAATGAATCTCCAACTAAAATGTGTAGCTTTTTAGTCCTCCTCAGTTTAAAATCCCTTAATTTTTTTTATTTGTTCCTTCTCTTGTTTTTCTTTTTGCCGCTTTGAGAACGCTCCCTATTTTTTTACTCTTAATTTTTTTTTGTAGCCTGACTGAACTTTTTTGTTAACCATACTTATTTCTGTCAGCGCTAAATGTTCAATGATAATAACTGCTCAATACACTTTTGCCAGTACTACTTAGCCCAATATAGGAGATTTGTTTGATGTACAAAACGGATCCTCTCCGGTGTTTACATCCTGCCGGATTGGTTCGCATGTAGGCCAGCAACAGAAAACAGTGTTACAAGTCCTGTCTTGAAAAAATTATTTAAGTATTTAAATAAATACTGGACAATGTATTACTTTGTATTTGAGTCTAGTGGAGATTTCAATGGGAACATAAAGTTAAGCAACTGCAGCCATTCCATTTATGACAACTATCTCTTCAATTACGGTTCTTTTCAATGAATTGATCATCCTTTAAACTTACCACGATACGCACTCTTCATCAATCTGATAGTATTAGTATTCCGAAAGCCGTAATATACAAAAAAAAGACCATTATTAACTGTGTCCATATAGTACAATGCCGCCCATTAAACGGCTTTCCCATCGGCATCACTCTTACATAGCATCTTCACTTAGTGTCCGATCCTCATCCTCATCATCACCATTTTTGGCGTCACTCCTTTTGCCTTGGCCAAAAGTTCCACTTGCAGGTAGTTTTCTATGCATGGAGCCAAATTTAACTGACGCTTTACCCAGTCCAAGGCCGACAAGCTGACTGCCTCCAGAAAATCGAGGTGAAGCCTGTAGTGGAGGAAGTGTGCGAGATATAGGTGATGATACAAGCCTGGAATCAAGAGTAGGTGGTTTAAGTCTTGTTTCATCCTCATCAGATGTCTCTACTTCGGTCACATCATCATCGTCGTCGTCGTCGCCACCATTATCATAATGTTCATCCCCAATCTTTTGACCCTCATAAAGCCCGGAAGCAGGAGCACCTGCAAAGTTTCGACTTTTGCTTGGACTTGGCGGTGGGAGAAGCGGGCCTCCCAACTGATGATGCACATTTGTATCCTTCTCTGGACTGTGCCTTCGCAAAAGCTCTGGAGAAAGACGTGGAAGATGCACTTTTTGAGGTGAAGATGACGTGCTCGAGTACGGTGATCTCCTTGACTTATCTTTTGGCGTAGCAAGTGTCATTAAAGACATTATTGCGTCCTGTTCTAGGCGAGTTTCCGATACTGGAGAGCCAGAAACAGGAGGTGGAGGTATATTTGGTGGGGCATGGCGTGGAGTCCGCGGGCTTAGCGCCTCAAAAAGCGCCCTCTCCGCAGATCCTGATGCTCCATGTTGACTCCCCGCCTTTCTGTGGTTACTAGCAACTTCGTCTAACGTGATCGAGCGCTGGTGAACGTGGCTTTTCGAAAGAATATGCGACTTCTTCGGCGTTCTCGGCGTTCTCGGCGTCAAAAGTGTACCGTGAGTAGCTCTGCTCCTCTTTTCTTCCTTCTCATACCGTGGTAGCGTGTCGCCTGGAGTTTTCCAAAACTCATCATACGTAACTTTTTCGTCCGTCTTGAGAATTCTGTCCTTCTTCTGGATATCAAGCTGCTCACGCACTTCTGCAAGCGATTTGTCCGACCACCCATGTTGAATCTTTGCCTTTGCGTAATTGAGCCGTGTCTTCAAGTTCTCAGAAATGCGTTTCACATTTGTGTTTCTATCCAAACGGGGTGATAAACTGTACTCATAGTTTCCAGAACCTCTTTTCTCTGGAGAGCTGAATTCTGACTTCACATTTTCCACATCCACAGGCCTCTTGGCTCTTTCTGCCTCCTCTAGGCGTCGAATTTCACCCTCTTCTATCGAAACTGGACGTGAACGTTGAGGCGTCCTTGGACTCTTGAGCAAACTGTAAAAATCGTTACTTCTTCGCTTTCTTGACCCTGGTGATGTCACTCCCGGTGGAGATAAAAGAATCGCGGATTCCGCCTCACCCCCTCTTGGTTGTGCTTCTCGATTAATCTGACGCATTGGTGTTTTCTCAGGTGTCTGAAACATTGGAAAAGTTGCATTCTCAAATGCAGAATTTCTGTTCATGGACGGGGTCTTCGGAAAAGGAAGAGATGCATCCGAGCCATTTTTCTTCTCCGGTGATATGGGCTCCCCAGTTTCTCTCGCCTGTACTGTGTCAGCTCCTTTTAGTGGAAGGGACTCTCGACTTGATGAGCGCCCTTGAGAAGCGGATGATATCATTTTGCAGCGAATGTGTGATACTGTTTGTTAATCTCCAAATCAAAGACTTCTTCGAATGCTCTTTTATATACTGGTTGACAAGCTGAAGAGTCGCAAAATATCTTCTGTATCCTTTCCCTTAGAGTTCTCTTATATTTAATGGTGAAAGTCGCCACTGCCTTTTGAAGAAACACAAAAAAATAAAAAAAAAAAGGTCAAAACAGTCTGGATACTTGTCTATATTAAATGTCAAAACTTGAAAGAAAACTATGGATCAGCAATAAGTCGCCAGTCGCTATCTAGCAATTTGGAACTGGTAAAGGAATAATCTTGTGGAATGGTTTTAGAATGAATATTTTAGGAGGAAAATAGGTGGATTAGGTGTGCAGAATAAATCCGCAGGAGGCAGGAAAAGTGTATCAGCACGCTTTTAGGCGGGGAGTAAACAAATATAAATAAAAATAAATAGAGCGTAAAGGGAAGGGAAAGTCGGGGAGAGAGGAAAAAAAATAGACAGCATAAAGTACGTTTGGAAAGGAGGAAAGAGCTTAGCTGTAGGGGAGAAAAAAGGAGAGAAAAAAATTAGAAAAAAAATTGTAAGGAGAATAGAAGGAAAAGGGAGAAAATCATACAGACAGGAATAAAAAAATGAATATGAGACGCATCAATTGTGCAACCAGAAGTATCAGTACGGTACATCTATAAAGAAGGTCATTTTTGACGCTAAAGTAAATTTACGAATCAGCTGTGATTGGCCAAGTAGATAGAATACCATAACATAATAACCTACATTGTGCAGTAAAGTTACCAAATACCGGCTTGAACAGGAAACGTCTGTACCGAGTACACTGGCTGTTGAATGGGTTCAGTTTCATACGCATTTATGCATACAAGAAAACAAAGGGAGGGGTTGACTAATGACATAAACACCGAGACTTCCTGTTTAACTGGGAGGAGGGAAAAAATCGACTCTGAGAATAATACAGCAAACATTATGACCCCAAAAAATGAAAGAATGTGTGTGCGATGCATAAATCTAAAACGGCTTGAAAGAGGGATCTAAGATTTTTTTTTTCACTTTTTGCTGTTTGCTACATTACATGCCATTGTGACGCATGTTTCAATGCAGAAAAAACAGAAAAACAGAAATTTTGAAACGTCACAGTAGAGATAAGAAGGTGGTCTAAGATCCAGTTTTAGGTGTTTGTTTTTTCCACAACCAAAGAAATACCGATTGTGTATGTAGGTTATCCAATACTGTTAACAACCTCTATAATCAATGATTAATGTACGCTCACGTTAATTTCGTGGTGGCTGGGTAGAAAAAAAAAATAACCGCAGCGTTTTATTGTTCAACATTATCTGCTCCAGTTACTTGCCACTCTTCTATCGTCCACAATTTCAACTACGTTGTCAGGTTTCCTATCGAATTCCAGATACCAGGAAAGCAACAGAGAAAGAAATAAGCTTGCTTCACTATAAGCAGCTTTTTTTTTTCGTTTCATGTTTCGCGATTTAGGAAAAACGCGTCGATGCTGAAAAATAAACCGAATAGTGTTGTTGTCATGCACCCGTACACTTCCTTAGCATGTGCTAGCTCTTAATCACCCTTATACTTTACCATTATATAAGCGTTTAAGCGCAGATTTCATGGACAGATCACTCTTCGACTCAAGAAACTGGTTTGAGTTTCACGGTCCGGCCCACAAATGCTTAATCTCAACACTCCCTTTAAACCTGTAAGAAGGAGATCATCGGGTGTCAATCTAGAGCGTTCTTCAACACAGAAAACATCGCTTCAAGCTGAGAAAAAAGACTACTCCGCTTTAGGCCCGACGTCCCACAGCTCCAGAGGAATGGCCGATGCCAATGGCCATATCAAATATGCGGTTCTGTGGAGAAAAGTCACACACCGTAAAAATAAGCCGTGGGATGGTGATGGAGTTATAAGGCTTAACAAGCATATGGATTCAGCAGTAGTAAAAGACGATGATGGTAATTTTCTTGGCAAGGTATTCAAGGCTTCTGAGAGGATATTTGGGGAGGAAGTGTTTAAATGTGGCTCTACTTTTGAGTGTCAGCTAAACGGCGAGCTTAAACCAACCTGTAATTCTCAATCAAAGTCACTCGCAAATTCATCAAGTGATCACCATACAAAAATTCCTGTTGGGTTGAGACGTCAGATGCTAAATCAGAAATCTATCGTACTTCCCTTAAAGCGTACTACATTTGTTTCTGGTGAGAGAAAGGTAAAAAGCCGCCTGTTGTGTACCAAAAAGCCACTGTTGGGAATTAGTAACTCTAAGAAGTTTACGACCTCTTCTAATAATAACATCCATTTGATGTCGCCACTATACAGCATAGCAGAAATTAACGACCCACTTATAATGGACAGGCCTGGGAACTTTGCTCCTCCAGGCGCTCGGGTGAGAGATGTGGTAGTGGATCCTGCGTTATCGAGCAAGTTGAGACCTCACCAAAGAGAAGGTATTCGATTTCTGTACAACTGTGTGATGGGCTTCAACAGCTTTGCCGGGAACGGTGCAATTTTGGCTGATGAGATGGGACTCGGTAAGACTTTGCAGACCATTTCTCTCGTTTGGACTCTTTTGAAACAAACTCCATATGTTGGTCACAAGCCAATTATTTCCAACAAGGTGCTCATATGCTGCCCAGTGACTCTTGTGGCTAACTGGAAGAAGGAATTTTGTAAGTGGCTCGGGAAAAATCCAAACCCTCCGAGTGTTTTGGCGCTCGATGGTGCACAACGGAGCTTTAGGCAAAAAGATAAGCAAATAGTTCACGGTTTTTCAAGTACAAGAGTGTACAATATTCTTATAGTTGGTTATGAGAAAATGCAGTCCCTTGAGAAAGAGCTTGCGGAGGCCAAGTTTGATCTCCTAGTCTGTGACGAGGGCCACAGACTTAAAAATTCACTTAGTAAGGCGTTCAAAGCGTTACAAAGGCTGGATATTCAGCGGAGAATTATATTAACTGGAACACCGATCCAGAACGACCTGGTAGAGTTTTATAATCTCATTAGTTTTGTCAACCCAGGTGTTCTGGGAAACTTCAAGGAATTTCAGAAGAAGTTCATCAAGCCAATCCTTCGGTCTCGAGAGACTGGATGCAGGAACAAGGCAATAATTAGCCTTGGAAAGCAGAAGACAGAGCTACTAATACAGGAAACCAAGAAGTTCATTCTTCGAAGGACGAATACGGAACTTGTAAAGTACCTACCAAAGCGATCGGATTATATCTTGTTTGTACCGCCATCCCGTCTTCAACTTGAACTTTTCCGTCTGCTAGCAAGGACGAAAAGGTACACGAAAATTATGGAAGAGGAAGATAAGTTGGCATCTTTGGGATCGCGTACCAAATCATCCGTTACTAAGGACTCTCTCAGTCTCATGACTACCTTCAGAAAGATCTGCAACTCCCCATCTTTACTTAAAGATGACCAACTGTTCCGAGAAATATGCGAGGATACAAGCGGGTTGGGTCCTGGAAGGGGATTTGCAGAACAACTCGGGAAGAAGGTCAAAAGTGGGAAGATCAGCTTGCTTATGAGGCTATTAGCACTGATATACAAGAATACGCCAGATGAGAAGGTTATTGTAGTGTCAAACTTTACGCAGGTTCTCGATGTAATTGAAAAGGCTATTCAGAGCCTCAGGCTTTCATATTCCAGACTAGATGGTTCGACGCCTTCCAAAGACCGTTCCAAACTTGTTGATAGCTTCAACAGATCGACAAAAGAGGCATGTTTTGTTTTCCTGCTCAGTTCCAAGGCTGGAGGCATGGGGTTGAATCTAGTTGGCGCCTCACGCTTGATACTCTTTGACAATGACTGGAACCCATCTGTTGATTTGCAGGCCATGGCCCGAATCCACAGGGAAGGTCAGAAGAAGCATGTTAGAATATACAGGCTACTGACAAGTGGATGTATCGACGAGAAGATCTTTCAGAGGCAGTTGATCAAACGGAACTTGAGTGATCGTTTTGTGGACGACTCTATTTCATCTAATGTAGATTTCTTTAGCTATTCGGATCTCCGTGATATTTTCACAGTGTCCGAGAAGTGTCAATGTGGAACGCATGAACTCATGCTTTGCAACTGTGACGGTTCTGGTAATGAAGGGCTTGATTGCTCTCAGAGTGATAACATAGATGAAGTTGAGAATAATTCAGAGGATCAGAGGCCGGAATCTTTTGTTACAGCATTAAGATTCAGCCAGAGTTGTGCAAACGACGAGAGTGAGAATAAGAACAGAGCAAAAAAGCAAATACAGCGATGCCTAAGAGGATTTAGACACATAGATCCTGTTGGAAAGAGAAATGGGATCTCAACTGACGATTCCATACTTAATACTTTGATTGCACACCAAAATCCTGAGAAAATCTTGCTAAGCTACATATTCGCCAAGTACTAAGCTTTAAACTTCTTTCTTTTATACTCTATAGAACTTTAATCATATTATTTTACTTCACTAGCTTTATTTCTTCGCCTTCATCCTTGCCTCGATTGCACGAATTCGTTGCTCTCTCATGACTCTCATCTTTTGCTGTGGAGTGAGAGAATCGAGCTTTTTCTGCTCGGTCTCCTTAAAAGCACCCAAGGTCTTCCCCTTACCAAATTTCTTATCATGAGACTCGGAAATTTGTTTTCTCGCATTCTCCAACTCTCTCTCGTGAATTTTTCGTAGGTGCTCACGTGATTCCTCCTCTTTCTTCTTCAGTACTTCCTCCACTTCCTCTTGACTTTTCGCTTCGGGAACTCTCGCACTCTTTTCCCAGTCACAATAATCTTCTCCCAAAGCATTTCTTGCTACTTCAAATGTGTACTTCGTCTTCTCATCTGCAGATATCTCGAATGCCGTTCGGCCCCTTTCACTCTCAATCGTAGGATCGGCCTTTAAGTTCACTAAGAGTACTTGACACATCCGGTTAAGGCCAGAATGAGAGGCATAATGTAACATTGTCGGTGTTGTTCTGTTGTACTCACTCTCTGGAGAAAGCCTAAAGTTCACAGATATTCCGTTTTTCCGTATATATGCAATCAAAGACGGTGCCTTAGATTTTTTTAACAATGAGATCAACTGCTTAGTAATCTTGTCCTCCTCTGAGCCAGAATCTGAAGTTTTTGTTTTCTTCTGCTTCTGTTCCTTGGACCTCGCAAGATGTTCCTGCTGCTTTCTCTTCATTTCGAACGCCTTCTTGTCACTTTTGGGAACATCCATTACTTTTAAGTAAGAAAGTTCAACCCAGGCCCTTCTCAATTCTTTTGTCGTTGGCCTCTTTGTGGTAAATGGGAAGATCCTCACTCTTGGGTCCTCAGCGTCTATGCTAGCATCTGGACCTTTCCCAAGCAGTGACTGTCTGGCATAAACTCCGTTGGCCTTAATGAATATTCTATCACATCTATCAAGTAATGGTTTCCAGCTCTTCAATAATTTCTGAACTTCTTCTCTCAAAGCTTGCTCATTATATCTTCTCAATGTCGAGCCAGCACTATTGGCTTTACCTCTCGCATTATCGGAGGTGCTTTGAGATCCTCCTTGCTTTCTTCTAGTGGTGTATCTATGAAATGTTTTATGTTCGGTGATGTTCACCGACTGTAATTGTAACTCCTCTGGGGATCCCTTGTTACCCTTCGTAACAATAGGCTCATGATTGATGATTGCACCTGCGAAATGGCCTCCCCCAATCATAAATAAGGCCGATACACTGTCCCTTAGGTTCTTCTGGAAAGTTCCACTGTTGAGCTCCAACAATTTCTCCATTGGATCCTTTCTACCATCTTCTGCATCCAATGTCGTTTTATAAGCTCCATAACATTTTCCAGGTGGAAGCAAATCTGAATGGAAAAGCACGAATGGCGACTTTGTAAACATATAGCTTATAGATGACTCATCTATACTATTGTTGGTTTCATTAATTGTTTCCTTATTCTGGTTTTCATTCCTCTCTTCCTTGATGGCATCCAACTCATCCTCTGTTTCCGACCCAGAAATACTCAATTCATCCATTTTAGCCTCAAACTCAACCTCTGTAAATGGTGACTGACCATTCTGAGCCCTTTTGTTATTGTATTTTTCTAGATCTGATGTTATGCTGCCTCCTAATCCCCTTTTAAAGCTCGATCTTGCCTTTGGCTTTACTATTTTCGGAAGTTCAAAACGTGTCTTCACATTCCCATTATTGTAGTTTGATAGGACATTCTTAGCTGAATTTCTGTATTCTTCTTCTGATTTTTCCTCATGGGTCACTGAATCGAAATACATCAACTTCAAAGACCTCAGAACAGATTCATCTAACTGATACACATATCGACTTGAAAATGGCGGTTCTTTCTGACCATTCTGTGTTCTCTCTTGTACCATTATATTTTCCTGGGTTTCCTTCGGTGTTACTCAATTCGGCTGCTTCTTATTGAGCTGTGATGAATTCTGAATGCATTTAGCCTGTGAGTGAAATTTCTTACTTGCTTGGTTCGGAATAGGAGGTCTGGATTTTTTTTTCGGTCAATCCATCTATCTCATGCTAATATTCAGCGACGCATACTTATAGTCAATCGACTCCGGACTATAACTATTGCGATTGGTGTTGGAGCCTCAAGCAGATAAGCAGATAAGCTAAGGAGTTCTCATTTGAATATATCTAATATTTGTTACACTAAAGCATTACACATTCCCGTTCAGCAAAATGTCACCAGTTCATTAGGGACGTCCAAAAAATCATCCGTCCATCCCGGCTGGCCCTTAACTAAAAATCCTGAATTTCTTTCAATTGAATTTTTTTTTGGTGTCCGAGTTTAGAAGTTGCGATACGCAGATTCCAGCCACAATTTTATTTTACTTATCAACTTCTCCGTGGCGAGGACAATTAGACAGGAAAGTTATATAAGTAGTATGCATTCATCTCTCTGTATATAATATCTATTATTTTCTAAACTCTTGTGTACAGAACCTGTCCGGCTAATTTAAATCCCAATCCTATGATTAGCTATCTCATATTTCAATCATTCCTTTCAAAAATCAGCAAGCTATAAGCTGTATCTACACTCTTATTGCACAAACAAACCATGATTGCATCGAAATTTGTACTCGCGTTATTTGCAGCAGTATCAGTTGCAACACCGATTGACGAGCAATCTGCTCTTTTATTCAAACATAATGAGGTTTCTTCTCCACCTGAATTTGCCTCAAGACCAGAGCTTTTCCAACTTCACAAAGACTTAATACAAGTTTCTTCGCTCAGCCGCCATGAAGAAAATATAACTGCATTTTTATCAAGTTATCTCGCAAAGCAAGGACTCAATGTCGAGTTTTTAGATTCGCCCGTCGGTGGAAAGAATATCTACGGATACTTTGGCAAGAATAAGAATGCATCAGTGCTTTTGACAAGCCATATCGATACTGTTCCGCCATTTTTCAACTACTCTCTTAAAAGAGGCCCAGATAACCACCTCAAGATACATGGCAGAGGTTCAACCGATGCTAAGGCATCAGTGGCCTCACAGATTATTGCAGCGAAGGAGCTTTTCGCCGAGGGGAAGATCAACGGTGATGATATCAGCTTCCTATACGTTGTCGGAGAGGAGATAGGGGGTCTTGGTATGGTTCCAGCTGATAAACAGCTCATAAAGGAGAATGTGGGCTGGGAAACTGTAATATTCGGGGAGCCGACTGCAAACACACTTGCCGTGGGACATAAGGGCATCTACTACTTTCAAATTAAAGTTTTTGGTCGTTCTTGCCACTCCGGTTACCCTGAGCTTGGTGTGGATGCAAATAAGGCATTAATAGGCATTATGAATGAACTGTTGACCACAGCGTTCCCTGGGTCCGAGCTTTTGGGTAATACGACTGTCAACATTGGCGAAATTGATGCTACCAACGCCGCAAATGTGCTTTCTCCATACGCTGCGTGCACTGTTCTAATAAGAGCAGCCAGTACTATCGATAAAACTGCTGCTGTGGTCAACCAAATCATTACAAAGTATGAGAAGGAGGCCATCAGGATCGAAATTAAGATGACTCAGGAGGCCGACCCAACATATGTTGACTACGATGTCCCTGGTTTTAATCATACGTCGCTATCATGTTCAACGGATGTGCCTAACATGCAGAATAGAGGCTTCAAAAGGTACCTCTACGGCCCTGGCTTGATCACCATCGCACATTCGGCCAACGAGTATATTCTTCCTGAGATGCTTGAGCAGGGTGTCGATGATTACAAGACGTTGGTTCTGCATGCACTCAATAGTAGAATTTAGATACTTTAATTTGTTCATCTTTATAAGACTTCGCTTTATCGTCTCTTTGAATCAAACCTAAACAATTACAATGCAAATGTCATCCCGTTTCTATATCCATGTCAAAAAATTAGTATTGGAAAAAAGGGAACGGCCCATGCCATTCCTCTCTTCGGTATTAGACAGGACTCAAACATAGGATGAACAAATTTGATCTAGCATGGACACATACCATGAGTTAAGGAAACCTTGCTCTTCTTCAACGAAAGTGGCGGTAGCGTGCATAATCGAATGATACAAAAAGAAGAGAAAGAAGAAAAAAAAAAGTATGAACAACGAAGAAGAAAATGTGTAGAAAAGCGGACTAGTTATATAAACAGCTGATCAGGAAATGTGGGAGCTTATATATATGTTTATTGTGAATTAGATAATTTTTTCCTGACTTTTTTTTTCTACCGAAGTGAAAAATTGTCGGTCCCTATCTGAGTCGAAGATCTCTAGAAGGGCCTTTATGTTCTATTAAATATTTCTTTCCAGTAATTAACGTCTATAATATTTTTGCTTTTATAACCATTACAATAGCCTTCATAATGGCACAGAATTCAACAGCAGGAAAAAGAGAGCCCGCATGGAAAAGACTTGGACTTAAAATAAAAAAGAGTCTAGAAGATGATCCTCTGGCTATAGCACCAGTTCATTTAGCGGGAATTACAACTAAGCCGAATGATGATTCAGACAAATCTGAGATAGAGAGTAAGAAAAGGAAACTTGATGAAAGCGAAGACGATGAGAGTATAAGAAAAGTGAAGGTTACCAAAAAGAGCAAGAAGGCACCGAAAAGAAAGAAACTACCAAAGAACAAAAGACCAGCACCACCAGAAAAGGATCAACTCGCATACCTCCGAACATTTTATAAGGATAAAGAGCACTGGAAGTTTTCGAAGCAGAAGCAAAACTGGCTTCTGAGAAACATAAGACAAATACCTGATGAATATGACGACTATCTTAAAGCGTATTTATCTACGATGAAAGGGGGTTCCCGAGATAGGCTTATACAGGAGATGAAGAAGGTCGTTGAAAAGTGGAATGTCCAGATAGAAATTGCCGTAAAGGAATTAGAGAAAGAGAGCGAGGAGGTAAATAAAAATGAAGAAGAAAAAAAGGAGAATGATAATGAGAAAGAGAAGAAAGACGATGCTGAAGCCGAGAAGAAAAAGAAAGAGAGCAACGTCGATGTGAAATATGCAGCAAGAGCTGCTGCTTTATATAGTATATTGGCTGGTGAGGAGTTAGAGTTAAAGGGTGTTGAAGATAAGGTTGGAGAAAACGATGAGGGGGATGAGGAAGAGAAAGAAGAGCCGGAAAAGAAAAACAAAAAAGTAAAAGAAAAACCATCTGAGCTTGTGGTGGAGGATATCGATGTTAAGGATTATGTGAGCAAGAAAGATTACAGAGTTGAGTTGGATGACAAGGACGAGGATAGTGTTGAAGATGGAGAAGATAAGGAAGATGCTGTTAAGGAGTTAGAAGAGGAAGGCAAAAGTGAAGCTGAAGAGGAAAAGCCTGTTGGCAAAGAGGAGGTAGAGAAGCCTGCTAAGGAGCATCACAAGCATCACAAACATAAGCATACACACAAGAAGCATAAGCACAAGCACAAACTCGAGCACAAGAAAGATTAAATGTGAAAGTAGGTTGATGTGCCTGAAGCATTTTTTTGTCGTTGGAAAGGAAGCTAGCAATGTGATGTAAGGAATATGAAACATTGTGGCCCGTTCACTACCAAACTGAAAAGAAGCATGCAGATATATTAGTTCATTAATAATTTCCGGTCTTGGTGCACTTATATACATTACATTAGAATATAGAGAACTAATTATTAATTAGGAGTAGACAATGGTTTGTTCATTTGAACCTAGAAAGTACAACGTTTGCTTGATTGCTTTATCATGCAGCTACAGTTGCTGATCTGCAGAGATCGTCCATTATTAGCGGTTGATTTCAAATAAAGATTTCAAATAAAGATGCACTGATTGGCATGCAAGTGGAGCGATACTAGCAGATCACGAGAACTTTTTCCTAGCCGGGAGCTGTAGCTTTTTTTTGGGAAGTTTTTTCGATTCAAAGACTGTATAAACTTAGCTGATTTTTTTTTTCATTTTTTTTTTATCCTTTATCTTTGACGTCTTTTGAGGCTCCTTGATCATGGATTGCTCGTTCCATATCAGATTTCAGTACTCTTAGATTTTTGTTCCTCTCACGAATCAACAGTTTTTACTGCGTAGTTATTAATAATATTACTATATTGTTCATTCTAACAGGACTAACAGACATCAAACTGTGTCCTGGAATCTAGTATCCCATATATATTATACGTGCATATTATTTGCAAATACTATACGTATATATTATACGCATATTCCATACAAGGAATAAATTGTCAAACATCTGAAAGCACGATTTTGCAAAATTAGACATGCCATCATTTTCAAAGTTCATTAATGGTATTGTTCATGCGGTTTCTACAGACGAGTCAGGTGGGCATAGCCGGTACGGCTCCAGATCGAGCCCCAGTGTGAATGCATATGGAGAAATAGACGAGTATCATACAACAAAATGCAACAAGGTTAACCCTAATGCGAACATCAGGATAAGTCTATGCATAGAATCGCCACCAATTATGCTATACGGCAAGCCGGCAGATAGCTCTGGCGCGCTGTTTAATGGAGCAGTGGTTCTAGACGTGTTTCCAAAAAATTCGAAAGACATTCGTGAGATGCTTGAGAGTCGAACAGGAGTGGCTGGCAATAGTGTTCCTGTATCGCCAACATTCTCTATGGCGACCTCCAATGGGCTTGGACCTACAGCGTCGGTCAGCCAGCTCTCCCAGGAGCAACTTCGCACTGATTACGTGGAGTTGAGACAGGTGAAGTTGTACTTTTTGCAGGTGGTAAGATACTCGAAGCCATTCCTGCCGCATTCAAGTACCATACAGCATTGCAGTCGTTGCTGTCATAAGGTGACAGAGTTGGCATCGTGGGATGTTCTCACCCGGCGCACGGCGTTTGCAAAGGGCACTTCACATAGCTTTCCGTTTGGTTACTTAATTCCTGGCAAAGTTCCTCCCACTACCACTCTCTCGTTGCATGGCACCTCCATCACATACGAGTTGGTCTGCAAGGCCACATTTGTAAATAGACATGGTGTCGAGGACCTGATCAACCTGTCGCTGCCTGTGATGATTAGAAGAAGCATTTTCCGCGGGCACGACCACAGCTCGCTCAGAATTTTCCCTCCAACGGATGTGACTGCCACGGCAGCCATTCCAAATATCTCCTATCCTCGGTCGACTTTCCCTGTGGAAATTCGGATGGATAACATCGCCACGAAGGAGCGCCGGTGGCGGTTGAGAAAGCTTAGCTGGAAAATTGAGGAGAGCGTAAGAGTTCGAGCTCACTACTGTGAGCAGCACGAGCAGAAGTTCGAAACGGCTCTGGAAGTCGCCCGAAAGAAGCTCAAGGGTCGGAAGTTGAACCGGAACAGTAAGGGCGTGAGTGGCCCGGCATACAATTACTTTATTGGAGACTTTGAACAGGCTCTCATTCCCAATGGGGAGAGAAGACATGACTCTGGTACCTCCTCCAGTAATTCGTCTGCCAATTCCATATCGTCTATCTCGTCCTCACTGCTGGCCGAGAGGCGTGATTACGGGGCCGGAGACAGCCCTTCGCATACACAAGTGGCAGACACCACGAGCACTGTGCAGAACGAGAGTACTGGGAATTTAGCATCGGTATCCAGTGCTGAATATGCGTCCGTGAGTGCGCTGCAGAGCCCAGATACCGGTGGAGGAGCTTCCGGTACAACTGCAGGTACAGGAGCTCTAGGTCAGAGCTCCAGCAGAGCAGTTTCCAATTCTGTTTCTGCCTCTGCTTCTGCAACCAGAGGATCAACGCCGGCATTGTCCCCATTCGCCACGAATTGGTCACTCGAGGCCTCGTCAAGCCACGTTCCTCAAAGCAGTAACGAGGTACCTCAGATAGTGGCGAACATCGATGAGGTGGTTGTCCCAGAGAAGAAGGACAGCTTGTACACGGAGGAGATTCGGCAGCTCAGCTCGGGTGAGATGAAATCGGGCTGGAAGTCAGATTTCTCGAATAAAGGCCGAATCGAGTTGGTTGTGGACATTTCCGTGATGAATCTGATGTCAATGGGGTTCAACTCTGCCAACACAAATATTACCACGATTACGTCTGAAAACTGTGACTCGCCTCTTTTTGACCCTGCCACCTACCTAGAGGCCGACTCCAACTGTTCCTGTGACATTTCAGACCCAGAGTTGGGCATCTACGTCAATCACAACCTCATAGTGGAGGCCATTGTGGCCGAAGAGCTCGTCCAGAACTCGTCCTCACTCAGGAGCAGAGGCAATTCCTCTTCTTCTTCTTCTTCTTTCCAGTCGCAACCTGCCCGAAATGCGAATCATGAAGTATCCCCGCACACTCATGGACCGGAACTCGCCGGTACTTCCAACTCGGCTACAGACTCCTCCAGTGTGCATGACGGTGGAACAGGGCCAGATTCAATGCACGGAAATCGGTACGATTATGCCAACCAGACCTCGGGAATTCCTACTGGCGTTGCCCGGGTTCTCAGAATGCAGTTCAAGGTTGTTCTTACTGAGAGATCTGGACTAGGCGTCTCTTGGGACGATGAAGTGCCTCCAACATACAACGCGGTGCACACGTTGTCTCCACCTTCCTACGAGGAGGCCACATCAAACAATACTACTCCTCTATTGAGCTCCTTGGTTATCCCCTTGGACCATATAGGTTCCTTCAGCCCGAATCTCGACTCTACAAACATGGACTTGTCTAATCCAGAGATCCCAAGACATGCCAGGGTCCGGACCCATAATCAGCAGGTTAATGACTCTAATAATATCTTACATCTTCAGTCTACTCTAAGTCACCTAGATCTCAACTCTTGAGTGCGCACTAGAACCACTACTTACCCTCAATATATTATCTACTTCTTTGCTAATTATCTAATGTCACTTTTCTGCTACTTGTACACCGTAGATCAAGCTAATGCATTCTGGGCCTTTTCGTGTTCCTTTCGGAGTGATATCCACCCCCATTTTGTCCTCTTCCTCTCTTCACTCCTCTGTCTCTATCGTACTCTAATCCTCTGTTGTTTCTTCTGTCCCTGTATCCATCATTATCTCTTCTTCTGGTATCGTTTCTCCTATCTCTATCTCTATCTCCTCTTCTATCATTTCTCCTGTCTCTTTCTCTCTCCCTGTCTCTGTTCCTTTCTCTATCACGTGATCTGTCCGGCATGTTCCGACCATATGACCTATTGCTATCGCCTCCTCTTTGAATCTCTCTTTCTCTCTCATATTCTCTGCCGTTGTTTTTCCTATCCCGTTCACTGCTTGGCAGGCTACTGTGCATATAGTATCTATCTCTTGCATCTTCTCTTTCTCTCTTTCTATTTTGATTATCTTTCTCTTGCTTCTGTTTTTGCTGCTCGTGTTTTATCTCCTTCTGTCCGCCCAGCGACTCGCTAGGAACTAAAATATTCACATTTAAGCCACGTATTCCAGCAGAAGTATTCGGATTTACCGGATTGAACCGGAACATATCATACTCTAGCTCCTTCACAGACTCAGATACATCCTCTGGCTTCGATTGATCGCTGTCAAAGAGTATCGTATGACTTCCATACATGGGACAAACAGCGAACAAGATTTTACCGTACGGATCATCCAATTTAGCCTCACCAGTTATACTTGTACTATCAATGCCCCCGATTTTCTCCGGCTCTTGCGATACACTTCTCGATTCAAGTAGTCTAACTGTAGATGAAGAGCCAAATTTCGAGAATTGCTTAACAACCACCATGTATTCAGTATCAACCACCAAGACTTCGGATTTCTCCAATATGAGGCTGAACCATTTAGCCGAGTCTTGTGAGCATATCTTTTCGATGGCACTGTTGCTGACGCGAATGCTCTTAATCTTCGATAACGCTGTTTTACCCTCTTTGCACACTAATTCGAGGAAGTCAATGTAGCCATACGAATCGGCAGCAAGTATGCAATGACCCGAGTATGACCAATCAAAATCGCGCAAGTTCGGCAGAGGTTGAGTCTCTGCTACTGGTATAAACTTTGGAATGCCAAAATTTTCATCCACTTTAAAAACTGTTATCATTTTCTTTGATGAAAATGCCGCTAAGTAATCACCATCCCGTGAAAATTTCACACTAGTAAATTCCACAGCCGTGGCAGATACATACTCAGAGGCTAAGACGATGGATGAGTCCTCTATAGAGAACACCCTGATCTTCTCATCGTTGCTCGTAGTGACAAACTGTGTTGGAATCCTGGGGTTCCAAGAGATGGAATTGATCTGCTTTGGTGCTGCACTTGTATGATTCATGGATCCCTCACAAATGCATTTTGTGGGATCAAATTTCGACACAAATATGCTCTTATCAGACCATGTATATGCTAGATATGTCCCCTCCGTGTTCCATTCTAGAGCAAGCGATTTCATTCCAGGTCCTGCACTTTTTCTCACTGGAAGTGGGATTCGTTCCAGTTTGGAGCAGTCACTCATTTTTTTTTTAAGAGCAAGATAGTATTTTCAGGCTGTAAGTTTGTAATTATGTATTGTTTGACTTCTTTGCTTTGGGTAATGTCCTTGTCTGTGTGTTCAAGTTAGTAATTCTTAGTTCTTTTCTAGCAGAATGAGATCTTGTTTCAAGGAAATGCGTCAGGCCAGATTCGAAACTTTGAACCGTTGAAAAAAATAAAAAAAAATAAAAAAATTGGAGTACATAAATAGGAAAGGTGCTTGAAGGTAAGCGAATTGACAGGTGTATCTCTGAAAAGTAACCAAAGTGTTCAGAAGACACAAATAGGTTTTGAGAATTTTACATTTCTCTCCCGTTATTATTCGGCTATTAGAGCACGAAATACATATAAAAGTAATACTAAATCATAATGGTAAGTCAGAACAGTCAGCAGAGTTAATTTATTACGGATCTTTTCTGATGTTGAAATGCGTACTAACATTTTATAATAACATCTTTAAAGGCTCTTCAAACAGCAAGACAGAGACTTAGAAATGAGAAGTTTGCCAAGAGGAATGAAAAGAAGATGGGAAAGCCAAAAATTAAAAGGAGAACCAAGAAGGTGGCTCTCCCCAAGTGGGTTATTGGTAAGTATCTGCTTAAATTGATTTATTTTGGGGACGCGACAACTGAAAGCAATATCAATTACTAACGATTCTTCTTTTTTGATGTTTTAGTGCTACTATGCTTCCTTCTAGTTGGTGGTGGTCTTTTGGAACTTGTCAGACTTTTCCTATAATGCTATAGGCCAGTATTTCAAAATAGTTGGGGAGCATCACGTAATATTCATAAAGGACAGATATTCTCTGCTATCTTGAATATACCCCTTATGCTACGCTGCAGTTGTATCCTGCATTTGTACTATTAAGTAAATAATCTAATAGATGTTGATTCACATGCAAAGAGTGTGTTTATCCCGTAAATGTTATCCAACTGATGGTTGTACATCTGTACACCTTTTATTTGCTTTCATGTAGGAAGCAAATTGGAACGATACGAAAAAAAATATATATATCCCTAAATATTGCGCACTCATATAAAAAAAAAAAAAAGGCCGGGGAAATAGAGATGAGGAGCACAATCATTAAAGATACATCTGCGCTTACGAAGCTATACGATTTTTAAAGAGGAATCAAGCCAAAAGGTTACTACCGCATTAACTCAGACTTTCACTAGAATTTTCAGGAGAATGCTTTCAGTTTTCGGTGGAAAATCAGCAATAAAAGCTCCATTTGGAATGGCCGCCGAGAGAAGGGCAGTCGTTTTATCCCAGCAAAGAAGGAACATTTACAGGTTCCCATTGAAGAGCGATGTGAATATTACAAAAACAGGAAAGACCAAGATCTCCGTTGGCCAGGGAGGACGTTCATCTAGAACGGGATACGTTGTGTCCGTTTTTGGGGGATCTGGATTTCTTGGTAAAATTATTACCTCCAAGTTAGCCAAGCATGGAACACTTGTTGTTGCCCCATGGAGGAATTCGCGTTCGATGCGACACTTGAAAGTCAATGGTGACTTGGGTGTCGTCAATTACCATGAGTGGGATATTCGGAACGTCCGGTCAATTGAGGAATCAGTTGCACATTCAGACGTAGTGATTAATCTTGTTGGTTCCGAATTGAACACAAAGAACTTTTCGATGGCCGATACCAACATCGAGGGAAGTCGGCGGATTGCAGAGGCGGCCAAAAAATACGGCGTGGATCGTTTCATTCAGGTGTCTTCGTACAACGCGAATCCAAAGTCAGAGTCAGAGTTTTTTGCATCGAAAGGTCTTGGTGAGCAAGCAGTGAAAGAGATATATCCGGATGCGACAATCGTGAGACCGGCACCGATGTACGGAAGAAACTCAGCCTTACTTCATGAGCTAGTCCCGTTGACGAAGCTGGGCGGAAATGTGCTGTTCAGGCAGGAAATATATCCAACGCACGGCCGTCAAGTTGCAGAAGCCATTGAAAAAATTGTCTTTGATGATTCCACGTTGGGGAAAACATACGAGCTGTACGGCCCAGAGAGATACTCGAAGCGTGAGCTTCGGGAGATGATCAAGTACATGACACACATTGGAATGTACGGCTATTTCCCGGCAGCCACGGGTTTCTCTATCCCTGCACCTCAGTCTGTGATGAAACTGTGGTGCTGGTTAAACGAGAAGTTCAATCCAAGCATGGAGTCGGTGAACCTCGACACTTACCGTAGATCGACAATAGATCAGGTGATCGATCCGTCTGCTCTCACATATAAGGATCTTGGTATGGTTCCAGACGACCTTGCTGATTGGTTGTACTCGTATGTGAAGCCATATATCATTTCTTCATCACAGAGCCTAAACAGGACGGTTTACGGTCGCAATGAAGTGCTAAAGCTCCGTGATTACGTTAACACGCCTAAGAACAGCTTTGATTTTTTTGATCTCAAGTCCTAAATGTACCCAGTAAGCTACCTATCTATCTACCTATTTATTTATTTATTATATTCATTTTATTTATTACCAGTAAGGCTTATCGCATTATGTCATGTGTACTAATATCAAGTGATTATTGTTATACTCTTAGTTTGCATATAAACAGCATGTAATTATTAGACACGTCCATTCAGAAGCGGTTATGATAATTCGAATACCCCCTGAAATCACACTCGTGCCAACGTCTATTAGTAAATAAATTGTACAGATAGCTAATGTAAAAATAAAAACACTACTTTCCGGAGTCTGTGGATTCAGACTCCTGACTCTGGTTGCTTTCCAATGACCCCTTCCTCTTGGCCCTGTACTCACAGCTGTAGCCCCTAATATCCTGTCCAGTCAGGCCAAACGGCCGGTCAATACTTTGACCAGCCATTGTGTCGCTGAGCCAAGAATGGTTACTCATGGAGCCGGCGTCAACCCGCTTCTGGGGTTCGTAGTCCAGCATCGATAGCAAAAAGCCAGCAATGCATTTAGCAAGTGGAACTTCGAGAAAGTACTCTTCATGGAGTATCTCTGGAAGCGTCCAGACTTTCAACTTGCCGATGTGTCTAAGTGACTGGTACGTCTTGTCAAAGAAGTGCCGTGAGTACTTACAACGGCGAAGAAAGTCCTTTGGAGGCCATTTGCCGAACAGCTCGATCATCTGTGCCAGGTGATCGTCGTTTTTATCGAAGCTGGCACCTCTCTGGGGATCAAACAGATAGTCACCTGTGATGAGCTCAAAAATGAGACAGCCGCATGACCACAAGTCCGCAGAGCATCCCCATTGGCCGCCCATGATCACCTCAGGTGCCCGGTATGGCCTCGTTTGGATCTGCCGGTAGAAATGCGTGTCGTACCAGCATGCATTGCCCAAATCCGCGATCTTCACCGAGATGACCGAGCTGAGGTCGTTGAGAATCGACCGGGACGATGCCGGGCTTCCGCTAAGCGATGGCTTGTGTTCTTTCTCTCCTGCCTGTGACCTGTCGCCTCTGGACGGAGCACTTATTCCCAGTTCTTTTGCCGCGCCATCTTTTGCATTTGTATCTGCATTTGTATTTGTAGTTGTGTTTGTATTTTTATTTGCATCTGTGCTTGTTTTTGCATTCGCATTCATATTCGCACTCGCATTTGCATTTGCATTTGCATTAATATCTGCATTGTTGGTCTCTCTTCCTCTGCTCTCTTCGTGAACAGTGGGAGCTGGGACTGACGCTGTGCACTGGTCCGAGCTATTACCACCAGTAGTGTTTTCATTGCCAACGGTCTCTTCGTCGTCGTCGTCGTCGTCATCGTCATCGTCATCGACGTCGTGGCTCTCGTCACCTACCAGTAGTGTTTTCATTGCCAACGGTCCCTTCGTCGTCGTCGTCGTCGTCGTTGTCATCGTCGTCGTGGCTCTCGTCATCCCCATCACAGCCATGGCTGCCCAGTGTCTCCCGTGCATCCACATACACTTCGTTGGTACTCGCCGTAGCGAGCGGTCTGGCAAGCGGCGTGGTGATTGAGACCACACTACCGCGGGCAGGTGTGGCTGGGTACAGCGAGCCAGAACGGCCCCGTGACAATGGCACGCACCGACTGCTCCCTCCCTCGGACGCCGTGCTGGAATATGGCCGGTGCACAGAGAACGACCGGAAGAAGTTTTCCACGGAGCTCGACATCTCCACAGGCGTCGCGAGCGGCTTCGAGATCCTCACGGGGGTCCGCCGGCTGCAATGCCGTGGCTTGACCGTGGAGCCTGCGGAGAGTGTGGGCATAATAGACTCAGAGCCAACGACGGTCGAGCGGCTCCGGCGGTGCAACTTGCGATCCACGTTCAATGCCTTGACCAAAGCCTCGACGTCCTTAATCTCCACGAGCACATTCTCGGGCTTCAAGTCCGTGTGAATGATGCCGCAGTACCGGTGTAGATAGTCCAACCCCAGTAAGATCTGCTTGCTGATCTGCTTCACAAGTGTGATCGGCAACCCACCGTAACTCTCGTGCAAGATTGTGAGGTCGTTGAGCTGCGACATGTGAAACTCGAGCGACTCAGTGCTGCTGTTGCTCACTGGGTCGGCCACAAATTGTGGCGGTGTTGCTGAGCCAGTACTCGCACGACTACTGATACCACTGCTCACACCGCTGCTCACACCACTACTCCCTGCACCGCGAGTGCGTCCGTTCCCATGGCCACTCATGCTACGCCGCTGAATCTCCTTCGTCTTCTGCTCCTGGAAGCTCTTGTAACGCGTCAAAAGCGAAACCATGTTCTCGCCCAACACCTCGAAAACCATACAGATGTGGTTCCCGTTTGGGCCCTTGTGTATAAAGTGGTCTAATAGCTGCACCACGTGACTCTTTCCCGGATGGTCCGCAGGCCCGCTGTTCACCTTCTCCAAAATCTTAATCTCATCCTCTGCTGCCTCCCTGTAGTTTCGTGCTGACTTCACCACTTTAATAGCCACGTGCCGTTTCTCTGAGCTGTCCCATGCCAACCACACTGTCGAGAAATGACCCCATCCAAGCTTCCGCACTATCTCGTACTGCCCAAAAACTCCGTATCGCTCGCCAATGAACACTGGGTGGTACCCTCCTTTCCGGTATTCCACCGAATCCTCCTCCTTGCCCATGCTTTTCTCGTCAATCGGCAAGTCATCATCTGATGTGCTCGTCTCACCCTCTTCTGTTTCTGCTTCTGCTTCAACATGAGTGTCTAACGTTATTTCAGGAGCCTTCATAGACTGTTGTCTCACCTCTGCAATCGACTGCGACAAGTTGCTGTGCTTCTCCTCATAATGCTTTGGCAGTGAGTGCTTTGAAAAAGAGAGCCGCCTTGCAAACATCATTAACCCTGACGATCGACTCTTTTGGCTATAATCTGACGTACGGCCGTTATTGTTGCCGTTACCTTTGCCTGTGCCTATGCCTTTGACTTTGTCTTTGCTTCTGTTTTTGTCTTTACTCCTATTGCTACTATTGCTTTCCCGTGTTACGCTCGGTCCCAACTCGGCCACGTTTTTGTTCACTGCCTGTGTTATATTTACACTGCTCTGCTCTTTAGGGGCTGCTGTATTTTCCAGCGTACCTCTTTCTCCTTTCGGTTGAGCCAAATGCATCTCCTTTTCTTCTGTATTCACTTTTCGTTGCAGTTCTTGGTTTATATATCAAATTTCATGCAGCTCCAATCCACTTCATGGAATTATTCAAGCCTCGATTCAATGCTAATGCAGTCAAAAAAAATCGAGAAACCCCAGTCAGTAGGAGTGGAAATGAAAAAAAAAAGTTCCTCCCTATATCTCCTATGATAATTAGCAAACTTGCTTGGTCGAGACTTTTGCTCTATCTACCAGTTAAGAATCCCTTTATTTCTGCCGATGCTTTCTATCTGTAAAAATTGTGTGTCTCCTTTATACTTCAGCTATTCAGTCAGCCAAAACTTACAATTTCTTATTACACTTATATTATTTATTATGCTTATTTTTTTTTTTATAGTTTTAATTTTTTTTTTCTAATTCCAAGTCTTACCAAAGTGTTCGCTTTTCTTTATCAGCAAGAATCGACTGGGTCCTTTCTCTATCTGGTTTTCCTTTTTAGCTTCTGAGAAAATGGGAAAATTTCCTACTAAACGGCAATTTTTTTAATGGTACAACTATTTTTTTTTTCTTCCACCAGTTCAATTTATTATTATGTTTTGTTTTTTTGTTGTTTTCTCATGATGTAACCGGGCGTTCCGGGGAAAGCGCGAAAAAAAGGAAAAAAACAAAAATAAAAAAGGTTAAAAGAGAAAGTATATCTAAAATCCAAATTGTGTGTTTTCACGTGTCCCTCTTTTTCTCCTCTTTCTCTACTTTTTCTTAGGACGACGACGACGACGAGACTATGATTTGTTCATCTAAAATGTATCCTAATGTGCTAATATGGTAATCCATTCGATATAAAAAAGTGCATATGTGTCATCTGTCTTTTATTCAGATCTACATTGAGTACAATAGGAAACTTGAAGATGTGATTCGAAAGATAAATAGATAAAAGAAACTGCTTTTTCCCCATTCTTGAGACGGCATTACTTACGGGTTTCCCATTTGGTGAATATAAATCTGTCTCAGTTGCCGGTTCCTCGATACCTTACAAATGTGAAAATTATGTGTGTGTGTTCACTAAAGGAGGGTGTTAAATGAGAATTACTAAGTACTTCTACCTTTTTTTTCTCTACGAATTGGAATTTGTGTGCAACCTTCAAGTTATTACTTGTGCAAGAATTAGAATTTGTTAAAAATGTGGAAAAACATCATGATAGTAATTGATAGATAGAGGGATCATCGTATTTTTCATGTGAAACTGCCTCGTTGGTAATTAAAACAATCCACTATAGAACGGAATTCAGTACCAGATTAATATTATATTATATGCATTCCATATCTAATTTTTTTTTATTATCAGCTCTCCGTAAGCCAGAGATAGCCTTCGTTTCAGAGGGTATAGTAAAAAGAGAGAAATTGCGATCAGAAGATACTTCTTCGATAAACAAAGAGAATACCAACAAAGAAGGAGAAAAAAAATTAAAGTGCTACAAATTAACAACGGTGAAAAAAATTAAAATAAAGTACCGCCAAGTTCTCAGGTGATCCAATTATTTAGCATCCCGAGCACACTGAGAGAAAACTAAGCATTCCTCTTAACACTCAGCAATCTGCTTTTATAACCAAGTGTATTTGCATTGTTAATATTTGCATTCTCAAAAATGGATTCAGATCTGTTTGTTTTGTACTCAGCATTGTGTGCATTGGCTATCTCTTTATTTGGCCTCTACATCTCCCAAAGAGGTTCCAAAGAGAGAAAAGTGCTCACCAACGAAAAATTTCAAAAGTTTCCTTTAATCGAAAAGAAGAAGGTGAGCCACAATGCTACATTGTATACGTTTGGCCTTCCAAGAGCTAAGGATATACTCGGACTCCCTGTTGGACAACATATTCAGATCACCTCTGAGATTAACGGTAAGAAAGTCGTCAGATCGTACACACCAACCTCACTAGATGAAGATACGAAAGGTTCATTTCAGCTCTTGATCAAGGTCTATCCTAATGGTAACGTTTCCAGGTATGTTGATGGCCTCGAAATTGGAGAGTCCATAGAGGTGAAGGGACCCAAGGGATTTTTCACATACACTCCTAACATGGTTTCAAGCCTAAGTATGATAGCCGGAGGAACAGGTATCACGCCGATGTACCAAATCATCAAGGCAATTTGCAATAACCCAGACGATAAAACCGAAATTAATCTGCTCTATGCCAATGTCTCCGAGGAAGACATTCTTTTAAAGAAGGAGTTGGATGAGCTTTCCAAGATACATAACAACATTCACATCTACTATGTCTTGAACAAGCCTCCTGAAAACTGGACTGGTGGCTCCGGCTTTATTAGCAAGGATTTGATGGCAGAAAAGTTGCCAAGCCCTTCCGATGATTCCAAATTATTGCTTTGTGGTCCACCACCCATGGTTTCTGCCCTCAAAAAAGCAGCTGTTGAACTGGGCTTTCAAAAGGCTAAACCTATCTCAAAGCTTTCAGACCAGGTGTTTGTGTTCTGAGTACTATTATAAATGGCCATGCAAATTTTGTTGGGCAATACGGCATTCTTATTTCCTCTTCCCTTTTGAGCATTGCTTACTGTATTTATTACACTTTTTTGTTCATCAATTGTACTCACTGCAGCATTTTGCTCTACGCGTGCCCTGATTAGACATTTCTTGTTCTCTATCATATTTTTTTGTGAATTTTTTGAATTTTTCTTATATATCTACTAATTAAGTTATAATTGACTCATGAATCTAACGATGGCAACGACTCCGGTCACGGTCACTCGCTCAAACGTAACTCGCTAATTCTTTGATCAAGAATGCCAGCACCAGATTCCACTGGGCGGAGAATGACCTTATCATGCAATGCATTAAGTGCCTTGATGACATCATGCTCGTCAATAACACATGAAATGTTGATCTCGTTGGCACCCTGGGAGATCATCTCGATGTTGATTTTCTCATCAGCAAGAATCTTGAACATGGCACCGGCAATTCCAATCAACTGCTTCATGTGAATCCCAACCAGAGAAACAATGGCAAGTCCAGTCGTGACATCGCATTCACCGTACTTTGTCAACTCAGAGATGGCCAAGTTGAGGTTTCTTCGTCCGTGCTTTGAGTAGTTCATAGCCATGGAAACGTGAACTTCAGAGGTAGAAATCAAGTCGACCACAAGTTTGTGGCGGTTCAAGATACGGAACACGTTGGCCAAAAAGCCGTGTGAAAGCGTCTTCTTATTTGAGTGAATATTAAGAACAGCAATATCTGGCTTGGCCGTGATGGCCGTGGCCGTCTTACGCACACTGAACAGTTCTTGTGGCAACTGCTCGGCCGAGATTGGAGGATGTGGTGGTGTAGCCTCACCTCTTTTCGCCACGTTGTTTGGATATATAACGGTACCTCGGCCACTTGGGTTCATCACGTTCTTGATCCTAATTGGAATCTTCGCCTTGATGACCTGCTCCATAGTGAATGGATGGATAACCTCAGAACCGTAGTAAGTAAGTTCGGCGGCCTCTTCGGGAGTGACTGACGATAAGAGCTTAGCACTGCGGACTTTCCGCGGATCTGCCGTGAATATACCGTCAACCTCCTTCCAGATCTGGAACTCATCTGCAGAAACACCGACTGCACACAATGCCGCACACAAGTCAGTGTATCCACGGCCGATGGAGTTCAACATTCCGCCGGGAACCGGGCCAAAGAAACCAGTCAACACAGGCACAACACCAGTTGGAACCGTCCGGACACGTGATGCAATGACACTTGCCAACCGTGCGTAGAACTGTGGTTTAAGTTCACCTTTCTCGTGCTCCGATGGGTCTGCAGGGGCATCGTCGTCGTTCTGGAGCTCCCGCGTAAAGCTTACCACGATGTCCGACAAGTCCAAGTACTCTGCAGGTGTACCGTGATCTTTCAATAATGCCGTCATAAACATGCAACTGAGCTGTTCACCGCATGCCATGACGATGTCATTTGTCCGCTCCGGAATCTCACCAATAACACTGCAGGCCTCTAACAGCCTTCTAACCGAGTGAATGGCTGCTCTGGTATCTGCAATAAGCTTCTTCTGAAGCTCCTCGTTCTTGATTCTGGTCTTGGCATTATTCACATGGTCAGCCTCCACCAAGTCAAGTGTCTTCTGGAAAGCCGCACTGCTCAAATCATCACTCTCCGATTCTCCAAGCACGCTGTCGCTCGTGCTTCCACTTCTGCTGCTTCCTTCCTCTTCATCATCTGCGCAACCTTCTGCTGCTTCCTCCGCAGCTTTCAAAAGTCGACTTGTAGTGCCTTCTGACTTTGTTTTCGATGACCGCGCACTGCACACTATGGCAACACGGCTATTCTTAAGATGTGGGCTAACGATCTCGTCACAGATTTTCTCGGGGAATTTTCCGACAGATGTACCACCGAACTTCTGTATGACCCAACCTGATGTAAGTGCTGACAATGAGCTTGTTGATGCTGCTAAACTCATCTTGAAATATTACTTTTTTCTGATGTATGATCCTTCTAGTGTTGCTTAGAACGACTGTTCTGAAAGTCTAATGTTATTTATTGCTCTTTGATCAAAAGCTGTGAACAATGTGTAAAGTATCAGCTTATAGTGGCCAGATTTAAATCACTAAACGAAAGTTACTGCCTTTAATAACTAGTGAACGGTCTTTGCAGAAACCTTGTACTCATATATGACTTGCACGGATTGTTAATTCCTCCACACTAAATTTCTACTTCTCTACGTACTCGGAATAAACAATAGCATCTGTGGTCTTGCCAAACAATGCATTGCTTACTCAAACCTAGCATCTTCGCTTTCTCAATTTTCACCACTACCTTCGAAACTCCCGAAACGGTATGAAAAAAATTTTGCTTTACGCATAGTCGCGAAAAACTGAAAAATGACTCAATCTTACGAAAAAGATGAATTTAAATAACAAAAATAATAAAAAAAAAGGATCGGCTTACTCTCGCCGACATATCATCTCCCATATTTTCTTCTTTCTCCGCAATTATGACGCAAGCATTCATGGTTTGTCGTCCGGCTTCTGTTTCCCTATACAGCCACCTATTACAATTGCTGTTGATCTGGGCATCGGATTTCAAACGAAAAAAAAACTTCTTAGGGTCATTCTTATCTCCCTGGAATATTCAAATAATTTGCTTGTTTCTTTTCTTCTCTTTATATTCGACCGATCAGACCTATCGTACTTCAAAGTGCTCCGTAAAAGAGAAACCTCCTGCTTTGTCCTTCAGCGGAATAGCCTTATTGATACGATTGAGGACCTAACCTTTTTTCTTCTTGTGCTCCCACATAATTGTAGTTGTATGGCATCCTTACACACGATAGCATAAATGAGACGGATACATCTACCTATTATTGGAGGTTACCTTAAAGTCAGTGCCAGGGATTTTATTAACTCTATTGAAGCACATGTCAGCAAAGACAGGCTTATATTCTCTTTTTCTTTCTCTCGTTTATCAATTACATCGCTCATCCTAGCTTAGCAAAAAATCCCTTATATGCACTATCCACATCCCAGAGAAGCTCTTTGAGTTGATTCTCGCTTAGAGCTTCATCAAACTTCAATCCATTAAGTGTGATTAGCCATTGCACAAGCTTTGGCCTTCCCTCGTAATTTTCAAAAACCTTATTTGTTGCTGTCACAATGTCTGTGAGCAATGGATGTAGCTGCTCTTTCGTGTTGTAATTTAATTTAATAGCGTCCATTAAAGTAATAAATGCCCCTGTTGCCTCTGCTATTGCCCTTCCTTTATAACCTTCCGAGGCGGCATTTCCATTATCAGCAGTTGTCTCTTCGTTTTCTTCCTTAGAACCGGAAAGCCCGTCCTCATCACTTTTTTCCTTTCCGGTTTTGTGCACTTTCTCGTTTGTAATTTCTTTCGTTTCTTCTTCAACCATAGGCAAATGTTCAATTGTAGCAGGCATTCTTATTTTCAGTCTCTTTACTGCTAGTGGACAACTGAGTTGATATTTGGTCACAAATGAATCGATGTTCTCAAATTCCCGCTTCACGTCATCATTTTCTAAGATCAAATAGAACTGTTTTATAAATCTCATCGTAGTATTTGTATAATACTCCTCTTTGTCAACGAATTCATCCCTAATGTATCCTTTCTCCAAAATATTTATAGCAACTATAATCGAGTATAACTCTGCAATAGAGTCGCATCTTTCTCTTTCACTGTGTGTTTCGAAAAGCGGGATCTCAATATCAAGTGATCGTTTTGCACCTTTAATCAGTCCAATTGTTACTGATCTGTTATTGGACCTCGGTGTATATGACTGCATTGAAAATTTTGATTTGAATTTACAGTGAGCTCTGTGTTCTTAATCTTATTACATTCTTTGTGTATCTATAATCGTTGTCATCGCCAAAGATCAAAATGTCACAAGTTAATAGGTTTCACAAATGTGCAACCTTACACCAATAAAAATCACGTCAACCTTCCTCTGCTAATTTCAAGTCTTTTTAATAAGAATGGCTACAAATACGATCAAAGCAAAATTCAAATAGAGGTTAGTGATGTTCAAATAAAAAGGCGTCTAAGCAAAACCCGTAGCTAGGTTAAAAGATAACTTAAGCAAATAAGAAAAAAGTTTGTACGAAAGACTGATGTCCTGAATACCAAAAGAAGAATCAAGCATGTATAGCTGACCCAGCTAACTAAAGTCAAGGCCAGTAGAAAATAAATAGATTTGTTAAAAGAAAATTGTTACTCAATCTCCTGCCAGATCAAACGAAGATCAGAAAATCGAATCCTCCAAAATGCTCAAGCAGTTATTCACCATTAGAAATAAAGTAACTTTGTAGTGATAAGTATCTTAATCCTGTACTTGGGTAATGATTTTAGAAAATAATAATTTAAATGTGAGGTGGGCAGATGGATAGCTGTCCGATGTAAAAGCAGAGGAGGTGTGACCATTCACAATTTTTATCATTCAAGTGTGAACCCAACTCAAATAGTAGAGCTTTGTGCCAATTATTCAACATGAATAGCTAGCACTTCCAAGTAATGGATAAAACTCAACATCAATAAAGCATGAGTTGAAAACTGAGTAGAGAATAACGAATAAAATAAATTAAAAAGAAGAATGGTAATAAAGTCACCACCAACACTGCTTTATATTATAGGCGCTAATCTTAGCGGCAAAATTGGTTGTTGTTCTGAATGAAAATGCTTATTTGGACTGAACCTGAGAATAACGGCTGAAAGGGTTTGCGTGCTTGGATTTCAAGTACTCGTCAGACTTCTCCTGCCAGTCCTTGTGCATTGTCTTTGGAACATTTCTAAAGTGTCTGATGCCCAGGAAGAGCGCTGTACAGATTCCAAGACCCGCAACAGTTCCCCAAAAGATAGTTCTCTTTTCAGCAGCATTATAAAGTGGTTTTCTTGGACCCCACTCGCCAAATGATATGTAATAAGCAGCCTTCTTTTCTTGAGCCGTGAGCTGGTTCCATGGAAGTTTCTGTCTCTCAGACAAAGCATCAATAACAGTCTTCTTCTCTGGCTCTGGAAGGTTTTCCCACCTCTTGTCCAAGCCTGATATAGAAGCCTGAGAAATGGCAGTGGAAGCAAGTCTTATTTGACTCTTACTCACGGTCTTGAGAAGGGTTGGTTTCAAAAGTCTCTGTGCCAACATTGTATTTGATATATTTTTACCTGATAATTTCTCACAAAGATAGTTGAATCAAGTATGAGTAGCCCAGATTCTCTTTAATTGTCAAGCGTATGTTTTCTAGAGAAAGTTCGTTTAACGTCAGAAAAAAAAAGCAAGTTCTTTAAAATCAGGAGAAAACTATGAAGAAAAAAAAAGCTTTAAAAAAAAATTAAAAAAATGAAAGTAACGCTCGCGAAATAAGGCAACATTCTGTGATCACTACTAACAAATCAGGCGGTTTAGAATTGAACAATTCACATCCTACTTAGTTATACTACTATACTTACCATGCTTTCTAGGTGTATTCCACCTCATGCATCTTTTTTTTTTTTAATTTTGATCACATGAATACACTACATTTGCCACTATATCTATCTTTTCAGTACTCATAAGTATTTTCCTCAACTCTGTTTAGATAGCCTATGATAAAGCATGCACTACGTTAATTGCTACTAGTTGATCACTCCAAACTTTATTTTTTTCTTATTTTTATCTTCTTGTTGTTCCTTCCTTTTTGCCCTAATCCCCACAAAATTAGGGTAACATAACTAAAGACAAAAAGTATCAGAGTACCTTTCCCATTTAATTGACAATTGATCCCTAGTATTTATCTTATGTAGAATACTGCTTTTCATATATAAATGTGTGCCTGTCAAAGAAATTCAAGATATCTGTTGAATCCTTGTTCATGAAATGTCAACAAAGCTCTTTTTCTAAGTTTTTTTCTACGATTGAAAGTCTTCTGCTGAGTGTGATTAGGAAAAACGCTTGATAGAAAAAAAAAATTTAGATTTTCCGCGTCTATTATTGGATGAAATAGTTCTCCCAGTTAAGAGACTTCAACACAAACTATTGTTTTCTTTCCTTTCCGTACCTTCCTTCCACTGCACTTTTTTTGTTGTTATTGCTTGTTTACGCTAAATCTTATTTTTCGAGTGCAAAGATCGCATGATGATGTGATGTTAATATTGGAGAAATCGTTGATTTTACTCACACCACTTTTTCGAAGCGTCTTTTCCCTCAATTCTAATTCTCTCAAGCGTTAGTTATTAGAGCTTCAGAATCCTAAGAATCCTTTTGTTGAATCGAGAGCTGATTGGGCACAAAGTACCTTTTAATGTCATTACATTTCGATTATTCTAACAATAATATTTACTATGAGAGTAATGGACCATGTGGTTGGCTTAAAGTTGAAAGCAATTGATTAATATAAAAGGCAATGTGTAAAAAGAAATTTTCTAGGATCTTAGAAGAAAAAATGGAATAAAAAGGTAAAAGTTCAACAGCAGTAAGACGAAGAAAAATCAATGTAATGACCAATAAGTTATTTCTTCAAAGATGAGAACATCTAGATATAAACCGTGAAATAGAAAATCTAAGTAGACAGATATTAATAAATCGGTTATAAGGGGGAATTATCACGACGAAACCTTCTCTCTAAGCTGTCCCAAGTACTCCTTGTAGCTGACATTTGAGGTAGCACGGTCTTCAACCATATCGGACATGCACCATATACGCAAAGGAATCAAGTCTCTATTTGCACCAGCAGTAGCACTCTCATTACTTCCTGGACCTATAACAATGTACAAGTTTAGATACTCGATGGTATCATTCCCCTCTCTAACCTTTGAAATAATGTTTCTAACTCTCGTGTTGAACTCATTGTCCAACTCCGGAAGCTCTGTCTTACCGATCTTGATCTCAGAAATACTCTGAACGCCAAACACATCCTCAACGAGCTGTGGGACAGCATCACCACCAACGTATAGGAATAGCTCTGATGTGTTGTCAATCAAATATAATCCATAACGGGCCAAGTTCATGCACGAAGCGTTTACTGGTTCAGGGATGACTATCTCTCCACGCTTCAAGTCGCTGCTTACAGCAGCACCTTCCTCGTCTTGATCATCTTCTTCACCTTCAAATGGGAGACCGCAATCATCAGGCATCGTGTGCAAGCTATAAACAGTTGGATAGATTGCACGGATCAAGTATGGAAGAGGCATTGATCCAAGTTTGTTCAATGCAGCAGCACGATGATCGGATGGAACGCGACCAGAACGGAACGCAATATTCTTTGCTAGAGATTGCAATAATAGAGGAAGCATCCGCAGGTTCGTACAAAGCTGCAAGGGAGAAGAGGAGCCCATGTTTCCAGGGACAATCTCTTTCTTATACAAACTGAGGATGTCAACGACAGACTTCCGCAAGTAGTCACGTGCATCATCTAGAGAGGAAGACAGAGTCTTCTCGATGGCACGGTGCGTGAAGTAATTTGTGATGGCAAGTTGGTCTGCAGAAGCGTACACGCTCTTAAGGTCCTTTGACGTTGGTAAGGCCAGAGTCATAACACGGATCCGACGCTCACCAAAGCATGTTGTGTGAAGAACTGCACACTGGAAGTAAACTATCGGTTTGGTGATATAGTCTTCTATAGACACCTCGATGACATAAGATTGGTCCCGAGGAAATGAAGGAAACGAGCATAAATCAGAAGATCTGTTGAAGAAGTTTCCATAGAATGATTGCATGCGCATACCATTGGAACCACGAACACGAAGAACTGCCTCCAGAGCAATATCCATGCTGAGATGGTTAGACACCTCCTTAGAAAGTTTTGTAATGTCCTCAACCGAATTTGCAGACCATGCTGGATAGAAGTGTGTCTGACCGGCAGTAAATCTTGGGAGATTTGAAAGTGAGGCAACATCTTGGTATGAAGAGCCAGTTAAAAACATGTCCACTGTGACCTGAGACTTGTTGCATTCGACAGCAAAAGACTTATAGAAGGAAGAATTTGGTGTGAGCAACGCTGAAGCCTCCTTTGGCTTGTTGGCAACGGCATTCTCGTCACGAACTTTAAGTTTACCAATTCCAATGTTTGGTAAGGTGGATGTAAACACCTCAATTTTTCCACCAATCCGAGAAATCAGACTGTGTGCTGCTTTCAAAGCAGGACCCAAGGCAGAATCAGTACTCATGTTGTTGGCAAAATACGACGGAATTTCCGCAAGTAACTTATCGATATTCTTCCTGCTCTCCTTCAAGTTCACCAAGATACCCTCTGGGGCTGGAATAAGTGTCTCCTCTGTGTCAGAAACAATCATCATCTTTGTTTCCTTGTCAGTCTCCTCATCTCTTGGGATGGCAAAGTAAGAAATCGAGCTGTCAACTGCCATGAATGCAATTCTTGCGCGGCCCTCCTTGTTTGGAATTCTATCCAACGAGTCCAATATGGTTCTGGTAACCGTGGCGAGTAATCCATTGTCGACGGAGAACTTACAAACGTCTAGAACGAACACGTAAACCAAAGGCTGAGGTGGACGAATCATGTACTCTGGAGGTGCAACAAACTCGACAACACCATGGTTGAGCTCGCTTCTGTCCAGTCTCTGAGCTGGCTGCGATGTGACCGAGTCATAGTCGAAAGCAGACGGCACATCATTCAAGAGGCCACAGAAGTTGCATCTCCAACGTCTTCCATTCTCCGTGAAGTGGATAAATGGATTGATATAGGCACGGCAACGACGGCAACGGGCAATGACACAGTCAGAAACAACAGGAACGGGATTCTCTGAATCGTGAAGAGACGTATAAGGACGGACAACAATTGCAAATGGTAGCTTTGATTTCTTTAGCAAGCTGCTGGTGTTTGGGATCACATTGAGGGTGGATCTAAAGTATTGATAGTCTGCGTTGGAACTCTCTGCTCCAGTTGTCGTGGCATTTGCAGGCAACACGATTGGTGGAGGTGGGAATTGAAGATCAGCGATAGGTGGAGGGAGCTCTTTGAGAAGATCAGTAGAGTACAACATATTGAGTGGAGCTGCACCCGGTCCCTGCTGGCCATATTCAGGCTGGTTCAAGTAGCCTTGTTGTGGTTGTTGTTGTAGCATTGGTTGGTAGCCTAGTTGCTGAGATTGCTGGGCTTGCTGTTGTTGTTGTGCCTGCTGTTGAGGATAAATGGAAGCCGGCTGTTGAGCTTGCTGCTGCTGTTGGTAATACGCTGGGTTCACAGGGTTGGCACCTGCATTCGGAATATTTGGATTGATTTGGTTGAGCGGAGCCCCGATGTTGGCTCCACGAATGCCAGGTGCTCCATGTTGCACAGATCCGGCATCACTAATATTCATTTGATTTATACCCTGAGCTGCTTGGTCCACCGAATATGCAGATTGTGCACCTGCAACTCCATTTCCTGGAGAAGTAGCTGCATTACCATAAGATGTTTGTGCAGCATAGTTTGGCTGTGGATATGCTCTTCTTCTACGAGATGACATTGTGGGCAATTGTCTCAACTGTTTCCTTCCACAAAGGATTCAATTAAAAGTACTAAATTTTTTTAATACGTAATAATGCCCTAATCACAAGATAAAGATATAGACTTGTCTACATCTTTTTTCCCCCTGCCTTTGATTTTCTTTCCCTCAACATGAAAAAATACAAAAAAGTAAATAAATATAGCAAATTTTGAGAAGAAACCGAAAATCACGAACGAGAAATTCTGCGGTGTGCCTCAGAACAGCAAAGCACCTACGTAGGAACGAGGGGATAAAAAAAATTAGTCCTATAATTTGGGTGTCAGGATGTTTTGTTCTCAACTTCCTTTTAATGAACGAATAGCATCGTGTAAAATGATATAAGAAGAGATCTAAGTAAAGCATGGTCTGATTCCGTTCTGATCATTCAACACCTGTCAATCTATGACTTATGCTATGTTATCTGAACTACTCAGTGCTGGTGTTGTACAGTTCCTTTTTACCGAGAAAATAAAGATTGACGAAACTTTTACTAGACATTATTAAAGTGTCGAACGCTCAATTTTAGTATTTTCAAAAGTATGAATCATAGCTATCGCATCATATCTTGCGTTCTCAATTGTATTTTATTATATATCCATATGTGTATATGAGTATACATAAGTATCAATATCTGCTTGGGTGCATGTACATCCCATCTAAGTTATTCATTCTTTGTAAATACCTGTGCACCGCTGTTAGCTTTGACGCTTTTGGAAAGGATATATATGTTATACAAGATCCCACACAAAAGCTTTAGTTGTTGAAGAACTACTATCACATTCTGGATATAAATATTTCCATAAAAAAGCTCTGAAACACTTTCTCCGGTGTATAATGCAGCGATCAGTAAACCCATATAGCATACGAACCCGATCTTAACAATTGTCTTTGTCCATCGAATGAAAAATAGAAGCACTGCACGGATTATTCTGTAGGAAATGTAAGCTGCAATAATATATATAAGTAAGTTGAATAACTCAGGATAGGAAGCCGAGAGAATGATAAATTGTTGATAAAGATAGCCTGTTGTATAGATCAAGCCATATAAAATCTTTGTAATGGCTGAATCAACAGACTCTACTCCTGTAATTTGTAGAGCCACCTTAATCTTTCCATCTCCAGCCATCTTTATTTTATTGGGACTGCCTTGTGAATATTAAATATAGTAATGTAAAGCCGTATTTTTTTAGTATTTACAGCAGGAATGCTTCTATATGTTCGTTAAGTCTTGTCGATGTTGACCTGTTTGTTCGATCAAATCTGTGGTCGATCGACTGGGTCCCTCCTTCTATCTGGTGTCGGTGAATTCGCCCCTTCGAGGCCCCAATTGTCTTTTGCCTGTTTTGCGTACTAAGTAAGTTTTATAATAAATAAGAAAAAAAATTGTGGGAAGAAAAAATGTGTGGGAGATCCGGGGCGAAAAATATAAAAAATGCTTTTACTCATCTGCGTATCGGTCGTAAGAAATTATTTATTGTCAGGCGCTGTATCCCCCACCAAGGAAATTTTGGCCTTATGATCTAATTCATTAGACTGAAGTTCTCTATGAATGAAGTTGCGTGAAGAGTTATATCGTTAATCTGAGCCGACAAAAATTAGTGGATGGTTTTGAAGCATTCATTTACTTTCATACATATTTACTAAGGGAATCAAAGTAACAAGCAGCTTTCAAAACTGATTATACTTATAAACGATGTCCGCATCTACGCCAAAGGTTCTTGCTCTATACAGAAACATACTTAGAGCAAGTTATCAGTTTGAGTACTATAACTTTAGGCAGTATTTCTTACGCAGGACTAGATATGAGTTCAGGAAGTTGCGCAATTTCAGTGGCGATAACAGTGAGCTCTATAGCAAGGGGTTAAGGGATTTGGCATTGTTAAGAAGGCAGTCAATGATTTCGGAGATGTTCCCATTCGAGAAATTGGTTGTGGAAAGAGTTGATACCAAGCATCATGAGGTGAGAGCTGCAGAAACGGCTGCAACTCCTGTCAAACCAACTATGACCACGAGTGATTGAAAACGGAGAATACACATTTACACAAAACGTTCAATGACAGCGTATTCAACGTAATTACTGAATAAAGTTGTTTGTTCATTCATCTAGATTGTTGTGTGTGCCTTTCTCGTTTTACTTCTATGGTTCTATCCTACTTGATGGGTTCTTTCTTTTTTCTCACCCATCCTTTTGTGGTGCGCAAGCCGGGCTCACTTGGCTATCCACCATTTGGTGTTCTCTAATCAGTAATGTACTAATGCCTACTTGTTCCTGTTATGTATGTATATATTTTAAAACCATTAGGCTACGTGGCTACTAGCATTTTTTGTTTATTCAAAGATAATTAATAAAAGCATGTGAGTGTAGGTTGGTGCCTCTTTAGCATAGTTGTTTAAAATGCGTAGCTCTCTTTCATTCATAGATTCTTAAAAGTTTGAACAGCAGCAATGGAAAGACGTTTTGCTGCCTCCTCTAGAACAGAAATCTCATCAGGATAGGAAATGGCAATACGTATAAAGTTTCCCCTTGAGGCGGAGAAAACCTTATCAACAGCCATGTTAATTCCCAAAACTGGAAGAACTCCTGCAATTTGGCAATTAAGAAGAAACTTTTCCATCAATTCTGTAAACTGATCCTCCTTCGATATGTCAAAGTCTACCTTACAGGCAACAAACATACCGCAGCTAGGATCCAATGGTAGCAAATAGCCCTTTTTGCCTGCTTCCGACTCTTTGATAGCTTTCACGAGAGCATTCTTCCTTTCTAAATAGTGGTTTCTGACAAGAGTAATCCAGTGAATCCAACCCTCAGTACCACCAAGATGTGCAATTGTATCATTAACAATTGCCTGTGACAAACCACTTGGAGCTCTGGTATATAGATTTGCTGACGTTTTCATATATTCTAAAAATTGTGGGTGGCCAGTAGCATAGCCAAGTCTAGTACCAGGAGCGAATATCTTCGAGAACGTCTCAAGTCTGCACACCCTGCCAGATTTATCAAGTGTTGTGTATGACGGATAAAGCCTACTTATGAACTCGTCATTATTAAGCTTAAAGTTTGGTTTCTCATCCACAGGGGAGAAATTAAGATAAGCATAAGGTTCATCTTCTATAATGAAAAAGTTGTATTTCTCAGCTAAAGCATATATCTTCTTCTTTTGCTCAAATGTTTGAGCAACACCTAGTGGATTATGACCATTCGGAATTGTATATAAGCATTTAGGAAGGGGAAGGTTTGAATATCTCTCCTTCCAATGACTAAGCATCTGCTCTAGTTCGTCCGCATATTCCATATTACCTAGCGTTTTGTTCTTCATAACCTCTGAAAGCTTAATTGGTACCGGAATTCCACCTCTTTCCACACAATAGTTCAAGATAGGTGTAAAAGTGAATTCTTCAAAGAGGACTGAATCACCTGGATTCACAAGGACATCCATAACTTTCGAAATTCCATCAGCACCTCCAAGAGTGATAATCGTTGACCATTTTTCTATTTTCGGTTTAACAACACGGCTCACGAAACTCTTCGTGGCTTTTCTCAAAGCAGGGAAGCCTGTAGTGTCGGCATATTGAAGAGCGTTCTGTAAGTCGATCAATTCATCGTCTTTCGAAATATCCGGAATATTAAACGAGTCTTTACCATCAAATGCAAAAGGTTCGGAATCAAGATTCACATCAATCGATTCAATTGGGAAAAATCCATGACTAGGCATACCTCCAGCAACCGAGATTGGATTGGGGTGAGCTTTCACGCCCTCAGGAAGTTCTCTAACCTCAAAAAAGTGAATGTTTTTTCTCTTGCGAACCCTATCTGCAATAAGGTCATCGTGGACATATGAGACCCTACTATTATCTTTAGGTATATCAAAGGCCATACTAGATTTTTTCTTTGCCGAGCTTATGCTGTGGGTTGTTCTCTTGAAAAAATAACGGTTCTTGTGATACCACAAATAATTGTAATTTCTCAACTTTGAGTTGCTCTTTAAACAATTTAGAATAGATGAGAAAGATGTCCAATTTCCCTTAAATTGTATTAAATTCATCAACTGAGCTGACTTATTTCAAAGAGAAATAACCATTCTCTTTTATAAAGTGTGCGAAAGCATTACCTGTATTTCCTTTACATTCAGCTGGGGTTAAAGATACGATCGCTGATTTTTTATACTTGAAAATACGCCCAAACTTCCTATTATGGCTGATGTTAAGTTGCCGATATAATGTGCGGCTCAAATGTGGCTTACTTGTGCCTTGGTTTTTTTTCTCTCTCCCGCAGCCCCTGCCCCAACCCCCGTCTTCTTTTTGTTCAAATGTGATTTCTCTTATCAAGACGTTCTAATACTAGATGGCAGTGTAGTCTAATCCTGCCTTTGATCAACATTTGAATCCCCCTTTACTTAAAAAAATATCGTTTCAGTAGCCTGCGCTCCTTGTAAAATACAACTTATCTGTACTTTTGTGATCACCTTCTGTTTATTGCACATAATGTAGCACATGTCTCTATCATGTTCACGGTAATTTCTCTGTTACGAATATACAAAATAACCAAAAAGAAAATGAAATAGTTTTAAAGCAAAAGCTTTTGTTATCAATAACAGTAAATATATCTCATGAGCCATCCAAGAGATCGAGCCTAGTTGAGTATAATAGTCAATATGAAATCAATTAGTTATATCACATATTAGTTAAATAAGGAGATCACCCTTGTATGAAAGAAATATTTACATCCTTGCATCGATTTTGCTTCTACGAAAGTCGTAAATCTTTCGATCTTAATAAGACTGTAGGAAGCGGTTAGATGTTTAGACGCATGACAACAACGGTTAATTTCTCCCACGTTAAATAACAAAGCGAAGTTTACAATGTGCTTATGTAATACAATGCAATAGAAAAATTTGTCGGCGGTTATGAGTAAGAAATTTAATGGACCACAAATATAATGTGACGGCCGACATATGTAGGATCTTGAAGTGTTAGAGACTAAAAAAATTTTAGGTGTGACAAATAAATTTATTTAGGAATAGCCTAGTTACCGTACATATATCATACATCACCATCTCGCATCCGTTTGTCTTAACGCACGTCCATCGATAACCATTTTTTCCTAGAAGGAGGCTAAGATTGTTTTTTCGCAGTCAAGTTTAGAATAAAGGATAAAGACCTGTACTTTGAGTGATATTGTTGTTGCTTTCGTTTTGTCAGTACAACCTAGAAGGTAATTTATTCTTTACCTCTACCTTTTCTGTGTTGATTGGTATTTTACGAATAAGCAGAACAAGCATGGCAACTCCAGCAGTTAGAAAATCTAGCTTGTCTAGTCTTTCGGTTGTAAGTTCGAGGGATCTTCAGGAAGACTACAATCATGTGTATATGGAACATGCTGTGAATATGGCAAAAGCTAGGTTTTCAATAAGTCGAACACATCACCTGGAGGAACGTGCTAGTCAACAAGAACAGACAGGTTTACAGGATGAGCTGGTTCAATCATTGCAACATCGTCTAAGTAGTGATGTATATAAAGCGGCTAAAAAGTCTAATGTTTCGTTAAGGGATGTGAAGAAGACAGTTTTGACTGGTGGGTATACTGAGCAGTATGAATGTGATAGGACAGACAAAAATATCTTGGTCTCTTGTGGTGATATAAATATGACGACTTCTAAGTCAGTAAGCAAGGACAGATTTATAGACGAGAATAATGTTAATAGTATTCGTGATAAGGAGCAAAAAGGTAATGTGCTACGTGACGAACAATTAAATAAGGTAAAGCAGTTTGCACAGGCAGTTCAAAATGGTGGGCAGACATCTTCAAATGGCAGCAAGAAAAATTTAAGTTATGTTACGCCTACCAAGTCGAAACTCCCAACACGCATAACAAAGGGTAAATACTCGCTTGCAGATTTTGAACTTATAAGAACTTTGGGAACAGGTTCGTTTGGCCGTGTACATTTAGTGAAATCCGTTCACAATGGTCGATTTTATGCGATGAAGGTCTTTCGCAAGAGCCGAGTTGTTCAAGCAAAGCAAATAGAGCATACAAACGACGAAAGAAGAATATTGGCAATAACTCATCATCCATTTATTACAAGAATGTGGGGAACATTTCAAGATTGTAAGTCCATATTCATGGTTATGGACTACATCGAGGGTGGTGAATTATTCACTCTTTTGAGACGTTCTAAAGTGTTTCCTAACCAAGTGGCCAAATTTTACAGTGCAGAAGTATTGTTGGCTTTGGAATATTTGCACTCTAAGAATATTATTTATCGTGATCTCAAGCCAGAGAACATTCTTTTAACAAGGTCCGGGCACATTAAACTTGCAGATTTCGGCTTTGCTAAGGAAGTGGAGATGAATACATACACACTTTGTGGTACACCTGACTATATCGCCCCAGAGGTGATAGCTTTTCAGCTGTATAATAAGGCTGTGGACTGGTGGTCTTTTGGTGTTCTAATATATGAGATGCTAGCCGGTAGAACACCTTTTTACGATCCTTCCCCGATCAAGACATATGAAAAGATCACCCAGTGCGATGTTCATTATCCATCTTCATTCGGGACTGATGCCGTTTCTCTTTTGAAAGGCCTCATTCGAAAAGATGTGACATACAGACTAGGAAATCTCAAAAACGGCGTGGATGATATCAAAAGCCATCCGTGGTATAGGGAAGTGATCTGGAAAAGTCTCCTCCAAGGGAATATCGAAACTCCATATGAACCAGATATACAGTCTGGAGTTGGGGATAGTTCACAGTTTAATAAATATCCAGAGTTATCTTATGATTATGGTACAACTGGGGTGAAGGACAAATATGGGTATTTATTCCCAGATTTTTAAGATAAGATCACATTTAAAGAAAATTATCTTCATTTGCTTGTTCCCTGTATTTTTATTGTTTTTTATGGCATTGATTAAGGGCAAAGTCATATACATTATTTTTGTTCCTTTTGCTAAACTTTCCCTACCTTCTTTCTTTGACGTGTTTTAGTTGATCCTTCGCTTTTCTATTTGTTATCTTTCTCTCAGGTCATAATGGGTATTAACAAGGTTTCGTTAGGTATATACGTTACTTTTATCGGTATTATAGATATGAAAGATTATGACTGTATTAAATATCCAATTTTCACATACTCTCGGTAGTTGTCGTATTAAGATGAATACCAAAATGTATAAAAATCATTTATCCGCATTATTGTCCAAATATCTCATCTTTTATAGTGGATTCCATATTATTAGTAGCACATATCGCAGAACCTAGACCGTTAGTTACACCATCAAATACGCCATCAAACAATTTGACCCTTGATTGATTGCTCCAGGATGATTCTGAAAAAAGTTTATCTTTTAGTAGTCTCAAGCTGTTGAGCATCTTCACTTTGATTGCAAATGTTTCCTTCTGTCTTATTACATGTTTCGCTCTTGAAGTTGTTGAGAATGTCTAAAGACTCTCTAAAAAGAGTTATACCATCTTCTGTGTCAATATTAATGTTTTCCCTCAACTCAGACAATAAAAGCTCTAGGGAACTCGTGAATTTTATAATGTTTCGGTGACTCAACCGCTTTTCAAATGAAATTTTGAAAGATTTTGAGATAAAGCACAATTTGCGAACATATTTTTGATTGGTTGAGATGCATGAAGAATTCATTAATTGCACAATAACTTGTTGAAAAATGGTAAGTTGATTGCATACTGAGGCGAGATTAAAGCGAATATCATAAATATCTGGGCTTGATTCCCAGTAGCAGTATGTCAATGATGGAATATCATACCTTAAAACAAGACTTGTCACCACTTCATTATCCATGGTTCCCTTTAAAAGATAGACCATGTTTCTCAGAAAGACCAAGCTATTGAATACAGTCGTTTTTAGACTTGGTAACCACTCCGTCTCCAAGTATTGGTCGATTAAAAATCTGCACATCGTTCTTGATTTTAGCATTTTATATCTGAAAGCTAAAGTAATTTCACACTTTATACGAACATTTGCATCCGTGTTCCAGTCCTTTACTAGACAAGAGTTCGAACTTAGTCTTTGATGTAAAAGCATTAAATTACTCAAGTCCAGTCGCATTATTATGAAAATAAGACTTCGTCCATCTAGTTCATTTCTGACTATTAATTCTTCTAATATTACGGAAAGACACTTTGGATTACGAGTCCGTTGAATGAATGGCCCTAATTTCGTTATGTGCTGATAGTCTGTAATTTTCCTTATAAATTTTTGTTCCTCCTTGCTTAATTGTGACCAAAATGATGGTCCAAAGTGATCCATGATCCAGCTAATACCATCGTTTATATGCCTATATTCGCTGGTCCCCTTATTAATGCAAGATTTCAAACCATAAAGTTTACTTGAAACCACTAAATCAATATTATTAGAGTGAGGCTTTTCTAAAATTTTCAAAACTTGCGCATTGAAGACTTTTGCTGAATTGTCCTGATTTCTGGGTGCCTTCTGCCCTACTTTCAAACTTTCATATTCTGGTGAGCGAGTGGTGTACTTCTGAGAGTAGCTTGAGCTCTTCTGTGTCCATGGCCCGCGGTTACGAGCTGTGGATTTCCCTCGTATTATAAGTAATTTTAAGCATAGCACAGTGCCAATAAACTTCCGTTGAAGTGATGTGATAGTCCTTGCCCGTGCCATATCTTGCTTCTGGAAAAAAAAAGGCCGATAAAGATAGATATATCAAGAATTCATAAAACTGAACTCTGTGCTATTGAATTTTTCCACAACAATCTAAAACGTTCCCTTCAAAATACACACTATATATTCTTGTGCCTTTGCATAACAAATTGCTAATTTGATCCTCTAAAGCAGTTTATTTCTATGATTATGATCTTCCTCATAACATAACAAGCCAACTAGCTCGCTCGGCTTTATTTATTTAAAACGCTAAAAGTCAAGCATTACAACTCATCCCCTCGAAAAAAAAAAAATATATATATATATA
>MDSB01000005.1:1122-17864 GCA_001754015.1 Brettanomyces anomalus
CCAGTCAAGATGGACTCAGTAGATGTACACTCAGTTGAGGTGGACTTTGACGTAGATGGAGTGAGAGTTGTATCAGATGAACTAGATTGGAAAGAGGACAAGATAGTCTCTGGAGTTGAAGATGAAGTTGTTGATGGATATTTAGATTGATTTGTATTAAAAGTTGAAGAAAATGGGCAAAGAGAAGTTGAAACAAAAACAGAACCTCTTTTTGTTGTCGTGAGTGGTCTGTATCCTGTTGTGATCGGTATGGTAGAGCAAGCATTATTCTGACATGACGTGATGGTAACGACAGTTGTTGAGATATCTGGAATGGTAACGGTAGTTTCCATAGTATCACTTGACTTAACCCAAGATGAAGATGATGGTAATGACCATAATGATGATGATGATGATGATGGTAATGACCATAATGATGATGATGATGGTGAAGATAATGATGATGATGAAGATGATGATGATGATGGTGAAGATAATAATGATGATAATGTTGATGATGGTAATGACCATGATGAAGATGATGATGATGGTGTTAGAGGGCAATATGTTGTGTAGCTTGTCACTATGCCTTCGCTAGTTATTGTGATCGTCTGAACTCCTGTGGTGATAGAAGTCTCTAAACAAAACTTTCCATGACAAGAAGTCGACTTAAATGTTGTTGTCGAAATATCCTTTCCTCCTTCAGGAATACTGGAAATCTTTGAGATATCTGTAGAGACCAATGATGATGTAGTATACATGGTTCTGGAATGCGTCACCATGTTTGTGCTTGAACATCCAAGTGCAGAACTTGATGACTCAGCTGAACAACTAGAAGACTTGTTCGAAATAATTTGAAGAATTTTTGAGATAAGAGAACCAATTTCTTCGACAGATTCACTGGAAGAGCAAGTTGTTGAAGAAATAATCTTTCCGGCTAATGAATTGATATCGTTCAAGATGCTGGTAGATGAGTCGGTACCTTCAAGATCATTTAGAAGACTCTTAAGAAGGGGGCAGACTTCAGAAACAGCAAAGTTTGAAGATGATTCGACCTGAGATATTGCATTATTTATATCCGAACTTAATGACTTAAAAACATCATTACATGACACTAAGTTCTCAATGACAGCCTCCACCAAATCATAGAGATTTCCAAAGATGTTTGAAAAATCACTACCAGTCAAATCCGAAATGGTGTTCTCCAAGATCTGCGATATATCACCAAGTAGGTTATCTGAGTCAAACGATGTGCCAGAAGATGATGAACTTAAGGAATTGCCACAAACGCCAGTAACAGTAGGCACATCACTGATCTTTCCGCATTTTGCTGCGCAGCTCGATGCATTTTGAACAAGATTTGAGAATAGAGTATTGACCCGATTTAGGTGCTCTGTTCCCTTTTTGACGCAATAATTGACACCGGAAATGGCACTTTTCAAGTAATCGAGTGCTTCATCGTTTTCCTCATCTTTAAAAACGCAGTTAAAAAATGATGACAATGGTTTTGAGATGGAATCTTCAACATTAGAATCAGAGACGACGTTGTTTAAATTACCAGCTAAAGAATCACAACTACTACCTTCATTGATAGCCACAGTAATCACTGTATTAAGCGGTGCCAAAACACAGTTCGCCGATGTATTAGCTGCATCATAAAGAATACTGTTCACGGAATCAAGTAAATCCTGCCTTTTTTTCAGAATGTGCTTATTGCTAGATGGCTTAGCAGAACACAAAGTTCCTAATGCAAAAACTAATATTGCACCTCTTAAGAGCATCTTATAATCTTTGGATAATTAAAACTCTAAGTGAGTAACAGGGAGCTTTGAGAAAAAATCCTAACACATTGTGAAAAGCATACAATTCTTTAGCCAGATTTCTCTCTTATATAAATACTTGAAACCAAAACTAGAAACATGGATTAGCTCAGTACAAACGTGGTATGATGCTTGTTGTGCAGACACAAAGATTATAATGGCTTCCAAAGCTTGAATGTAATTACTAAGGAAAATCAAGTTGTAAATCACTTCTGATCCATAGGTCTTCCCATAGTGCCATGTATTCAACTTTGAATGGAATGTACTCTGATACTTGTTGATCCAATATTGCTATTCAATATTATGCATAAATGAATTTTAGATTGCGTTCTAGATAAAATGTTAAATATTAGCTTAATGCCTTCACATTAGAGACCAGAAGATTATTTCGTTTAAGAAGACTATAGATGGTATTATGCAGTTTCAATAACCGATTCGGAATTCAAATATTCTCTTTTGGGATGGCATACGTTTAAATTGTAAAAAAAAAATTCCAATTAAGTGAATAACTTCAGGGTGAGATTTGCTTTACAATAGAATTCATAAAAGTGTCAATAGCGCTGCTATATCAGTGTTGTGACATTCCCAAAGTTTCTCGGCTGTTGGTACTTGTTTTTTTGTAATAAGGTTAAGAAGCATTAGTTTAGTAATCTTCAAAATTTAAAGTTATTCCTACAAAAAACAAGCAATATATACTCTGCATATCATCTCTACTATTTATGTTTCAAATTTGGATATACAAAATGAAGTAAGTTTTGGTAGTGTGAGGGATGCCCTCTGACATGGACAAGATGTTCTAAAAACATTTTAGGGCGCTGCACTTATCTGTATGTGCCTGCAGACTTTCTGAAAAGATAAAGCAATACGACTAATTTCAAATACTTCAGGATTGAAATATTAGGATAAAATCAATAGTGCGCCAAATTTTGAGGCTTGAAAGCCACATTCCGAGAAACGGAATGTAGAGAAGATCATTGGCCAGAACAGTTTCGTCTAGACAATTGAGTCAGATTATAGGGACTCTCTTATTTTTCCATTGAAAAACATGTATTCTTTTTTTATTCTTATTTTCAGCTTTCCTATTTTTTTTTTATTAAATGCACTTACTCACTTCGTATTGTGCTTTCGGCATTGAAATATATATAATCTTGCATGATATGGACCAGTTCTTTGATTTAAAATGGAAGCATTTTACCCACAACCAGCACTTCTTTGATTTAAAAAGCACACCATATTATTAAAGTTTTTTTTTAAATAAAGGAAAAGAGATCATTTATCTGTTCAAGTATATGCATATATGCCTTAGCTAGGTTCAATACATAACCTTTTTAACCCGAAATGGGACATTCGTCTAATATTCTTCAATTTTGGAATTTCATCTTTTCTTTGATGTGATGTAATAATAAATCTGTTAATCATTGAAATTCACGTTAAGATTTTCTATCAGCTCGTAGAGATGGTAATATTTCTAAGTTTGAATTCAATAATAATCTTTTTTCTATGGTTGAAGTCCATTGAGTCATAAGAATATCATAATATAATCATCTCGTTATGCATTTAGGTGAAAATCATCAATTAGGAAAGACATATGAAGATCGATTTTATTTGAATTTCATTCGAAGAACAATTGCGATTCCGTACTGTCCGGTCCGGGTAGAAAAAATTTCTCTTTTCGACTATTCTAACTCCAGTTAGAAAATAAGGCTCAAACAAATTTTTGGTTGCTGTATATTTTTAGAAGCATTCATCTTTGCTTAGAATTGGAATGTACAACGATAATATTTTTGAAGTACAAATGATATGAAATTTTAGATAGTATTTTCAAAGTTTTGATCACTGTTTGGAGGATTGAATACTAAGAAAAAAAGTGGCTATTATGTAGATATTAGTGTAAGGAATGTAGGAGATGCTAAAACAGCACTTTTCAGTTTTTTTAGGTTTGACAGATATTTTCATTCGTGCTATCATGTCCGTCTCCTTACTTCTAGCGCTAATCCAGTTCTGTGACACTACTTTTTCGCGGAACTTTTTTTAACAGGTTAGAAAGGTGAGTTATAGCCTCTTCACTATTTCAAACGCCAGTGTCTCCTCAAGTAAAGAGTTGGCTGACAAGAAAAGAAAATAAAGAATGTACTCCAGTCATTTTAGTGTAATATAATGATATAATCACTAGATTCTGAAGAAAAAATGTTACATAACCCGAGTTTTCTACACTTTATAATTCAAATTTTTGGATTTATGCTCTCCATCTTTCAGAGGATCCCTACATAATGTTAAAAAGGTAAACGTACTGTAGGATGTAAAACTTTCGGTACTGCTCTAAATAAATGTTTCTATTACATTTTGAGCAAAGAATTTTGACAAATACTATTCGGTGTATTCATATATTTTGAGGAATAACAAAAAAGGTAATCTTAGTATGATATGTTGGAATATTGTCCGATGTACGAATGATATCTAACATAGTTGCATTTTTCCATTCATTCAGCAAATACATTATTTGCTACTTCTGAAACACATCTAGACCTCATATTTGTCTCATTTATGTCTCATATCACGGTTATCTCCATATTTATTATAATTTAACAATCTAGAACTGAATCACACTTTTATTCCTTTATATGTTTTAGATATTCGTTTTCTAAGATCTGAACAACTATGCTGAAATATACAGAATAGGGGGGGGAAGGTAGCTGGCCTCTTTGTAAATCAAACCTTTTTACTATTTTTTCACTAAGATATCTCTTTCATTAAAGTCTATTATTACTCTCACCTTTCTCAATATAAGTTATTATTCAATTTATATTTCATCTTCTCTCTCAGAAAACTTATAAAAATCAACCCCAAAGGCTGCCAACAGTGCAACCACAATAAGTATGGCCATCTGTCTTGAGCAAATCAGAGCTATTAGGCTATCATCGCTAGATCAATATCTCAACATTATAAATTATTGTAAATATTTTAGGAAGGTGATATGATTTGTTTCACCGAACAACTTCCTTTACTCGAATGAATAGGTAACCGAAACATCCTAAGTTATTCAGTTTGCTTTCCTTACCCACACAAAGTTTACTACAACTCATTAGTTTTTGTATGTATAGTAGATTGACAGAATTTTTAGTATCTAACTCATATGTCGGGTGGTAAAAATAGGATGAGGTGTTAGTATAAAGCTGTACAAACATTAGCTATAGGGTGGAAGATATAATCATATATACATTAGTTCTCTTTCCCTAGTATTTTTCTTTTCTCAATATTGGTACATCTTGTACATCAGCAAGTTTTTTGGTGATTTATAAAAATACTAATCTCTTATTCGATTGCTACCTCTGTTAGAAACTAGGGCTAATTAACACTACCTTTTCAAAAGATACTCTGAACAAGAGTTGTTAAGCTAATTTTACTTTAGTACCATTTTTTCTGCATCCTAATCAGCATACTGTAATATATTATGCTTCAGTTAAATTTTTTTTTATTTTGCTATTTTTGTCATTTAGCCATCTACTTGTTGAGATACCAACGCTTGAAATAGTGGAAATGGTTCAAGGGTAACCGTTGTAACCTCTAATTTAGTATTTTTTTCTTGAGAAAGTAGTGTTACTCTCATGCAGAGGAACTTTGTGACAGTGTATTAATTGTTTGGTCTAAAAATGAGTTACTTGATGAGTTCAGAAACTTTTTTGGCCAGGTCTATTAGTTTAGTTTTTGATAGTGTTAATGAGCTTCATGCATTATTGAGCCTTTCATGCGTGAATTATATTTCTATTGATCAATGTTCCAGGTTTATTATGAAAAAGTGGAAGAATGAAGCTGCATTTTTAAGCTGGAGAATTTTTTACATGTTGTAAATAAGATACTAAAGCTAATTGTAGTCACATATGAGAGATTTTGAAGTTCAAGTCAAGTATAAAAGATTAAAAATTCATAAGAAAATTTGTGTTTAAAAGTAAGAGAAGATATAAATCACACCCCTGACCATGGTGAGCGTTCAATAATGAAAACTAGTGTGATTCTGATGATTTATATTGAGATTTATTGGCTTAGAATGTCATTTAAATATAATTATTTTAGGTGATGTAATAAAATAGATAGTAGTTTACAAAGTATTAAATAGTTTATAAAGTACAAGTACTAATAATTTGTGCTTCCTTAGTGTTTTTCCGATGCTTTGACCACCCATTCAGCATAAAAAGCAACTATCTAGTTATTATTACTATTCATATCTTATTTTATAGTAATCAGTTAATATTTTAGTAGTGTCATGAGTGATATTTATGTTTTAACACCTCTAAATTTTGTCAAACTTAAAATAAATTGTTCAAGATAAATAGCCAAGTCCGCAAAAATGATCAAAACAGCTAATGACTGGTCTTTTCTTCCTTTTTAAAGTGCATATACATTTTAAATGTTACTTTGATTCTAGCGTGGTGCAAATTCAACAAACAAACTTTTATATAGTTGTAAAATAAATTAATGCCTTTACAAAGATATAAAAGTTCACACTAACGATTCTTGATCTGAGCTTTTGGCACATTTCCAGCTTCTTCAGGACAATTTTATGTTTCAACAGCATCAGAGGCCAGCAATTGCAGTTAAAATTTGTATGTAGTGCTACAGTAACTGTTGTGCTTTTACCTCCTATATAATCGATCAATTAATTCAGTATCTTATGTTGGTGCAACCCAGGATAAAATAAAACCTAAGTTGCATCTTTCTTCACCTTTAACAGGAATTATTTTGAGGTTAAGTACTGTCTATATTTTACTATAAAACTAGTGTATTATTATAGTGTTTCATCATTAGTTACAAAAAAGGTTATTTGTGATACATTTGCTTCTGAACTTATTAAAACGTGTAGTACTGTGACAAAAAAGTATGTTGCTAGAATGTCTCAATTTAAGCAACCTTAATGATTTTTCAAAACCTCCATTTTGTTCTAAAATAAGTATATATATATCTAGTTTGATATATAATAAATCAACTGTATTAAGCATATTCTTCTTTAGAAATTAAAAGAGTATAAATTTAAAAAAAAGGAATCTTGGGAAACTCTAGTAAGTTTTGTTTCAGGGTTTAGTAAAATTTATAACAACAAAAAGACTCTGCTCAACATCGTCCTTTCGATATGTTTTGTATATCTTTGTTCAATTCAGAGCCAATAAAGTTATTATATCAAAGGACTGATTTCACATCTATAACGTATCAACATTTTTATTTTAGATTACAGTCTTATTTAGCACTATAGCTTGGATACAATATCCCATGTGTTTAGTGTCGATATCGAAAAATTGCAAGATTCGGAATTAGCGCGAATAAAATGCAGATGAGAATCCCTCGAATTACAATTAACATCGGAATAACGGTGCAATACTACCTACAATCCTTAAAGTTGAAAAGAGCACCCAAATATTATTCTTAAGTGAACTTAATTTTTTTCTTTGAAATGTTGTGTCAACTAGTTGGGTAATGAAATTGTCAAAAAACTATAGAAAGTAAAAGTCTACAAACCAACTCTATTACACTTTGGCGGTGCTAGAAGAAAATCTTGCGGGGATAAGAACTTTCGGTATATATTCTTTTGTGTTCTTTTTGTGCTTTAGGAAGCAGTAATTTCCATTTTCACAGAAACATTCTTGTATTATCAAAACTGCGCTGCAGGTTGACTTGCGGCTTATTGCCAGAAATATATTCATTTTGTTAACTTTATCCCTACTTCTTTCTTCTTCATAAACATAAAGAAGTCAAAACAACTGTTGTTGATGTATATCACTTGCATTTTAACTTTATTCATTGAGTTGACTTGAAATTGATTGATCGAGTTGTTGGGTTTGAACTCTTTATACATTAGAAATATAGCTAACAAGAGCAAGTGTATTATTCTTTCACAATCAGCTTTACACATTTAGGTACCATTCACTGAACAGTTAAATCATTTTCAGCCTATCTGATGATGTCTATGTAGAACAACTTTTGAAACATCCTAGTTTCCCGTATAGATGACAAACTACCCCCCAGGGTAAAATTTTAGATCCTAATATTGCTAATACCAGCATAACAGTGCTCATCATTTTATGATGTTTAATATCAAGTGCAGAACATCCATATAATATCTATTGGTAATCTTTAATGTTGACTAAATAAAGGCCCCAAGTGAACCTGCCTCTTTCTTTAAGGTATAATTTCAACTATTCAAGTTGTTTTATTGTCAAAAAACTATAGAAAGTAAAAGAATTACAGGAAAAAGAACGGAAAGAAAAAAAACACAAAAGATAAAAGAAGAAAGTAATAAAGAGGGAATTAGGAATTGAGTAAGATAATAATTACTTAAATAATTATTGATATTACGGAGAGATTTTTGATGTGAAGACGTATTCGTAGCAATTTAGAGTGTACAAGACAGCTCAACTACAAAGTGGTTTCAATATAATTCAATAGTAGGACAAATGTGAAATAATATGGATCGATAGTTGTGATGCTCATTATTGTCATGGCATAGGTACTACTTTTACTCAATTATGTAACTGCTACTTTTTCATGAAAAAAATTAAGGAAGCAAGCTATCATACTCTAGTTTCATTTGATCATAATTTAAAATGGATTGTATCATAAGTTCACAATATAGTTCAGATTTGATATCACTTTTGATTATCATTTGTGTCTCTGAGTTGTGTTTTAGAACTTAACGCATCGGGACATGAGTTGAGTCAACATACCATCCTTACACATAATTATTAGCTTCACTTAAAATTTAGGTATCATCCATTAAAGTATACGAGGTTTATCTATCTATCCGTCTAGGTATGCGAACCTCAAACATGAACATGGCTTGAACCTATTGGAGATGAAAATGGAATATACTATGAAGGAAAAGACGAGCAGTTGATTAATAATATCATGATATAATGTGCTGGAATTGCCGGCAATACAGCAACAAAGTTCTTTGTCTTTCTCTTAATGCCGACGCCACACAAATTTTTTTCTTTTTTCCTTTGGCGGGCAACCAAACGGACAACATTATATATATATATTCCCTGCAAATCACGATTCCACGATTAATTATTTGAAGGTCCTTCATCGCTAGCTCCATTCCCATATATATCCTGCGTTTAAATGAACAGCCATAAACTATTCTTTTTTTAGAATGAGTGATATTCCTAAAGTTCATGATGCTGTGGTGCTCACAGGTTTAACAGAGGACAAGCAACTTACAAAGATCTGCAAGATTCCTACAGTTGGCCCAGTTCCACATAATAGGATTATTGTTAAAGTGAAGGCCGCAGCATTGAATCCATATGATTGGAAAGACATTTTAGCCGAATGGGGAGAAAAAGGTGATGTTGTCGGGTGTGATGGGGCAGGCGTTGTTGCTGCTGTTGGGTCTCAGATTGATAATTTTCAAGTTGGTGACCATGTTTCGTTTTTAACACAGGGTGGCTATAAACCAATACCATCACAAGGTGCCCTTCAGGATTATGCAGTTGTCAACCCTGACTTAACAATCAAATATGATCGCAAACTTTTGTCTTCTGATAAAAGTTCAAGTGGGAAGGTATTTTCATTTGAAGGTGCGGCATCAATCACTCTTAGTTTGATAACTGTTGGATACTCTTTTCAGCACAATATGCATCTTGATTTAGATAAAAAGGCAAACAAGGGAAAGCTAATCTTAATTTGGGGTGGTGCGACCGCTACGGGAATCCAAGCTATTCAAGTTGCCAAGAATCTTTATGGATTAACTGTAGTAACTGTTGCATCACTTAAACACCATAAATGGCTCAAAGATCATGGAGCAGATTATACGTTTGATTATCATGATTCAGATGTTCTTGATCAGATGAAAAAGTTATTAAAAGATAATTTAACATTGGCACTAGATACTGTTTCCTCTACGACCACCTATAGATATTGTTATCAGTTGATGTCTTCGACGCAACCTGCAATATTAGATAATCTTCTCTCTTTGGGTAACGATACAGTTAAGGACTTGCCCGACAAGCATAATGTGTCGTTGACTGGAGTGCTCGCGTTCAGTGCCAGTGGTGATGATATCTTCTTGAATAAGTCTAAAGTTCCAGGATCCAAAGAAGCATTGAATCACCATTTAATCTTCTGGAAAGTTGCGATTGCAGCGGTAAACAGTGGGTTAATTGTTCATCCTCCTTTAACTATTTTGTCAGGTGGATACAATGCAGTTAATGAAGGATATTCCATTCTCAGATCGGGATCCGTCTCTGCAGAAAAGCTCATTATTCGTCCAGAGGAAACCGTCTAAATGTATGCTTTTTTTGAGTAATGGATAAAGGACGATTTCTTATCTTTTTGTGTTTTCGTTTAAAAATATATATTTCGTTTCATTTCGGTTCGTGCTTCTATATCAAAACTAAAAAAAAAGGAACTTCAATTAAGGGATATATTTAAAATTTATATACTCCTCGTTGCGATGAAAGTGGCTGCGGAAACAGCGGCACCAATAACGCTTGAATCATCCATGTGATTCATATCAAACTTTGGTAGACCAACTTGAGTGTGATATCTGTCGAGAATATATTGAACCTTTCTTCTATATTTCGTATAACAATGCAAAAGTGATCCCACATATACCAAGCCGCAGTGCCCTTCTAAATGAATTTCTTGCTTTGAGAAATTCCTAGAGATAAGCTTCATGCATGCAAAAATAGAAGCGGATAAAATGATGGCCGCCCTATCAGTAAGCACATCAATCAAACTATTGACTATCGTGTAGTCATCAGAACTTAGATCTAGTCCAAATTTTGATTCAAATATGAAATTTGCAGTTGAATAATCTGCCTCTGAAAGCTCTGAAATTAATTCACTACCCAATCCGTATGGTTTGACAAGTCTTTCATTACGGTTCAGTTGGGCGATTTGGCCCTGAAAAATTTCACCATTCGAAATACCAATGAAAAGACCAAGACGAAACATTTCCCCAATATATCTCCCACTGCACATATATTCTAAAGGTTGATATACTGGATATTTAGAACACAAATAGTTATCTGGGGCAGTAAATGCAAGGCTTGGACACATAGTCTCATCAATTAGGTTACGAACCAAGGACGGTAAGAATGACGAGCCAAAAAATGATAGCTCACTATTGTAAAGGTGACTCTTTATAGGAAAAGAAGCATTTAGACCAGTGCCTAAAACAAGACCAAGATGACATTTATGCACATACAATCCAGCCAAATAAACAGAAACTGCATCATTAACAATAGAATCAATTTCAAGCTGTATGCCATTGTTCATCATCATCGTTTTGCTAAATATGGCACCTAAATCCTTACCTTGGATGTCTTCAGCTAGAGTGTATCCCTTTGTAACATCACTTATACATCCATTATTTGGTCGCGTTTGCACAACAGGAAAGCTCCATGATATTGCAGTTGGTATTTTGAACTTGGTATCAAAGTACGTTCCGGAATTCAAGACCTCTTTTATATGATCACACATCAATTTAAAAAAACCACTATCAATAATTTTTTTATCATTATCAATGTTCCACACTTTTCCGGTAACAATAGTTGTTTGCGAATTACCCAAGAGATCAACTATAGACACCTTAAATGTTGAACCACCTAAATCAATGACGAGAAATCTACCCTTTTCTTTTGTTGTAGGAAGATATGCCTTTGTAGCGATCAATGTCCTATCAGATTTCTCCGTAAAGGCTCGCAAAAGCTCCGTATAAATTTTGCTTGCAAACAAAGGCACACTTTTCTCATCAAAATTGTCTGCTATGCTATGTAGCGCTTTTGATAACGAACCGTGGCGTTGTGTCTCATCTTCTAGTGAGGAAGATACATTGGAACATGAAGAGAGTGCAGAACGCTCAAACAATATCTCGGAAGTGCTGTCGGAAGTATCTATAACCTTCTCACATACAACTCTTTGCATCGTGTTACACTTCTGAACAACACGGGACAAGAAATAAACTTGATATAGAATACCGGCAAACGCCTATAAACCAAGCAATCGACGAGCGAAGAAAAATCGTTCACTTTATAAATAATGATGAACTGATCAATTGGATTTTCTTACACCACCATACTTTAATAAAAGCAGTGTTCGTACACCATAAATGCATATTATTGATCATAATCTAATAATATGTTTTAATAAAAAGGAATAAAAAATGTAATGTATTATTTATTACGCTGGTAGTAACAAGGAAATCAAAAGCGAGTAAAATTCTCTCGCCTACTATTCCTTACAGGCTTGCTTACCAAAAGAAAATGTTACATTTTATTTTAGTGCAACGAAGTAAATGCAATTGTAGCATTGTTCTCATATTTCTTATCATTGGAGAAAAAAAATTGTCTCTTATCAGTAAACATGAAATTGGCACAAGACATTATTTTTTTCTGGTGATCATACCTAATAACCAACAATGTAACGGTAACGGCTATCGAAGTAACATTCATAAATGTATATCAGTAACACTTATAGATATAAAGTGTAAAACATATATTAAACTAAAACAACAAAACGTCAGTCGATAAGGTCACGTGATAAAAAGCTACTCATCAATGTTCTGTATCGAGTGAGTTATTGTGAAATAAACATACGCAAAAAGATTTTAGTGAACCCACATAAAATAGACCTCAACTACAGTAACAGATAATTTGAAGTGAAATATTTCAAAACTTTCTCCAAACAGATTATCCTAGATTTCAAACCAGTCATATAAATGACAGTTACTTTAAAAAAATGTAACAAATCCTTAATACTAACCCTTATGGAAGTGGCGTTAAGGTAGAGAATAAAATTGATAAATATCGTTTTCTTGTTCTGGTTACATTTTTTTTTTGGTGCTCAAGATAAGCCGGTTGGAAAATAACGAGAGGCTAAATTAAGTGGAAAAAGGAAAGACGAAAAAGTTCGCTGGAACCAAAATAGGACGATAAAATATATGATTTTAGATAGTGAAATAAAATACACGAGAAGAAACTGTCACTTATCTTCGGATTAATTTGTAGTCACTTTGTATAAATACAGACATAAAGTACCTAAATCTTTAATGAAGATGAGAAGAGTAGATCCAGTGAACTAACTACAATAAGGGAAAGAACAATACTTAGTAAGAATTTATTTACCAATCTAAAGATAACATTTAATCAAAAGATGCCAGTTACACAGGAAAATGATGCTAAAACTCCACCAGGTACCCAAGTACTTGACCTGGTTACCAGTTCAGGCTCCAGTCATGGGACTACAGGAGAGGAAGAAAACAACGATCTTGATTACGATGCAACTAAATGGTACAACAAAAAACTCTTCGGAAAGTTACCAGCATACTCAAGCGGTTTATCTCAAGTTTTAATGGTTTCATTTGTTTGCTTTTTGTGCCCAGGAATGTACAATGCGTTATCGGGAATGGGTGGTGCTGGATTGTCTTCGGCAACACTTTCAAATAAGGCCAATATTGCGTTATATTCTTGCTTTGCAACATTTGGCTTTTTCTCTGGAACAATCGTCAATACTGTTGGTGTGAGATGGTCTCTTGCTTTTGGTGGTACTGGTTATTCCATTTACATTGGCTCATTTTTATGCTACAAGCATACAGGAAATGAGGGCTTTATTATCTTCGCTGGTGCATGGTTGGGATTAACGGCCGCAACTCTTTGGGCAGCTACGTCCACCTGTAATATATCTTATCCGACAGAGGCAAAGAAGGGAACATATATGTTCATCTTTTGGGCCATTTTTAATCTAGGTGGTGTTATTGGATCATTAATTCCATTAGCTCAGAACATGAACAATTCGAGTGGGGATGTCACTGACGGCTCTTATGTTGCCTTTCTTATTCTCACAATTCTTGGTGCATTTATTGCCCTATTCATGCTTCCTACTAAAAATGTGAGAAGAACAGATGGAACTAAGGTTATCTATCAGAAGAATCCAAACATAGTCAGTGAGCTAACAGAGCTAGTGAAACTTTTATTCAAAGAGCCATGGATTGTACTACTTTTTCCAATGTTCTTTGCCTCTAACTTCTTTTACACTTACGAGCAGTCAGACTTTGCAATTGCCTTTACCGTCCGGACAAGATCCTTGAACTCATTGCTCTTCTGGTTAATGCAGATGGTGGGTTCCTATGTTATTGGATTTCTTCTTGATTTGAAGAGGTTTTCGAGGCGGTCTCGTGGAATTATGGGCTGGATTACTTTGTTTATCTTAACACAAATCATATGGGGAATTGGAATGCTTTGGGTCAAAGGTCGGAGTAGAGGTCAGACCATCTCACTTATTGACTTCAAAGAGGGAAGATACATAGGCCCAATGTTCTTATATATGTTCTTTGGCTTCTTTGATGCGGTTTGGCAATGCTACTCTTATTGGGTTATGGGTGCTCTAACAAATTCTGCCAGAAAAGGTGCTATCTATGCAGGATGGTACAAGGGTCTTCAAAGTGCAGGCTCAGCTATAGCTTGGTCAATGGATCTTAATGAGAAACCGTACAAAACGATGTACGGAACGACATGGGGTCTCTTGGCCGGTTCTTTGGTCGTCGCATTTCCTATTCTCTACCTAAAGGTTAGCAACACAACAGAAATAGAGAAAGACTTGAAAGATATAAAGGGAAACAGCGAAGAGATACTTAATGAATTGAATATCCAAAAAAGCAGCACAGTCTCTAAGGAATTAGCCTAAATCGAGAGCTTTAATTATTATCCTTGTTTTCTTTTATCTAAGCCAAAGCTCAAGAGCCGGATTCTTGACAGAAGCAATGAAATACACAGATTTCCAAATAAATTTAAGTATTGTAAGTGAATATAAATATAAATTTACCTCACAAAACAAGAAAAACAAGCAAATTACTATTTTGATAATACTACTAAGGATCAAGATTCGGTTGTGGTTAAAAACTGTTGTAAGTCTCAAAGAAAAAAATTAAAATATTACTGAATGGTTATAAATGCGACGTTGATACCTACAATAGGAATTGCTTGAAAAAGGTGTTCACACTCGTAAGTTCTGAGATAGTACACATGCATTTATGAAGTAGCAAGGATTTACGAGCTCAATCAAAAAGCACACAGTGGAACGTAACTACATCAACAAAGAAAGAAAAATCTAATTAGCTATATTATATACACCCATGCACCAATATGATACTCTAATGAGAAACAGGATTGGTAGGCATGACGAGGTAGATTTTGCGGCTTTCCCATTTTCATGATAAAAAGTACAGCAACGATATCTAAAAAAAAGTTACTTAATCTTTATCGATCGCAGCGTAATCTGCAACTATCACACTATTATTATGGTCCTTTAAGAATGTAGATGGAACTGCCGCTGTTGGCTTTCTAGTCAAGGTGTTGATCAATGCCCAGTGCTTAGTGGCCCCAAACACAACGACACAAACTTCATCAGAATTATCTAATATAGTTGATATGCCAACAGTAAGTGCAGCCTTCGGAACATTGTCAGGGTTATTTTCAAAGAAGCGAGAATTAGCTTTAATCGTGGATTCGACCAAGGATATCTGTCTTGTTTTGGTAGTCCTAGCAGATCCAGATTCATTGAATGCTAAATGTCCTTCGGGACCCATACCACCGAGAAAAAAGTTAATCCTTCCATAGGACTTGATTTTCTCTTCGTAGCGACGACATTCAATCTCCGAATCATCCGCCATTCCATCTAGAATATTAATATTCTCTGGTCTGAAATTCACGTGATCAAAGAAATTCGTATACATGAAATAGTGATACGATCGAGGATCTGTTGGTGGGAGGCCATAATATTCATCCATATTGAAGCTAACAACATTTGAAAAATCAACCTTTTTGGAATTATAAAGAGATATAAGCCTTGCATACACTTGTAATGGGGAAGATCCAGTTGGAAGGCCGATAACAAATGGATGCTTTTCTGTTGGATGAAATGCATTGATTAGAGAGGCAATATGATTAGCAACAGCAATAGAAGCATCCTCTGGTGAATTATATAGTTCTAGTTTCCTGTTAAAGTCGTTAGTAAATATTGATTTTTGCAGCCTTAGAAGAACTAACACTTACATATTGAAATGCCAATTAAAAACAGTAAATATGCTTGTTTAAAAAAACGTGAAAAAACTAGCTAACAGCTAAAAGAAAGTGATATAGTAAAGTACAGGTGAAAGGAACAAACTACTCTAACATAAATAAGATCTTAAAGTTTATGATTAGTAGTTTGTATGAGCAACTTTACAAATCATTGCTCGAATTCAATATGCGAAAAGCGACTTTTTTGTTCAAAAGAGCTCTAATTGTATTAGTGTTACATTTTGCTTATCTTTTTTTCCCCCCAACAATTACATTTTTATGTGCTCTTTCTAAAAGCAATTTTTTGAGTGGGCAGATATATGTAATTCAGTGTAACCTTCAGGGTCTATTTTAATTAAACTCGGAACTTTTTATCGAGCTTAACATAGAGAAGTATTCCTTGAATACCTGAAATCCGCTTTGTTGCAATTTCACAATTTCGTTACATTGACATCCATCTAACATTACCATTTGGGCCTTTAATTGCTTGGCAAATGAAACTGTTGTACATATCAAACCCATTTTTAGCATCGGCCTTAAATCCTCATAAGCGGTATCAATAAAAGTTCCTGTTAGAAATGTCACACCACAGCTGTCAGAAGGAGTATACGATAAGTAAGAAAGCCAATTTACTAGCTTAGATTTTGCATCATAAAATATAATTGCCCCTATTGGCTTCTGGCTATTACTGGTGATCAACTTAAGAACCAATGTATTTTTAGTTCTTCTTCTTTCCTCTTCGTCAATGCATTTGAAAGCCATCAGATAAAGCTCAGAGAGATTGGAAAATATGCCCTTGTCATCCCTGTTTCTCCTCTGAATTAATGTAATAATATCATTTAAATTATCTGCAATACCAAGCTTAATACCTAGAAGCTTCATCTGCTTAATTAAATTA
>MDSB01000005.1:17874-58350 GCA_001754015.1 Brettanomyces anomalus
GAATTCCGTACCACAAAGTGTTGTGACGATGCCTTTGTTTCAGTTAGAAACTTCTTCAATCTACCTATAAAAATATCATCCACAGTAACTTGCAAATCAGATGCTCCAGAATTCTTTAAAAGTAAAATTAGGCTCCTAAAATCTCTAACAACGTCAAAGTTTTCCACCAGCCAAGGTTTATTAAAAAGAGCTTGTCGATTATTCGAATCCTCTTCTTTGATATCATGTGCAGTATCAAGCACATCAGCAGTCTCGGTCTGTGACAATGCCACGTTTTCCTCACCATCTTCAATGCCTCTTTCAGAAAGGGAATCAGGTAGTACATCTTGGTTCAATATCATCCTTAAAGACATATTTTTGGAACTTTCTGTCTCCATATCAGTACTTCTAGGTATGCCACGTTCATCGTTTGAGAGAATATCAGTACAACCAGGAAGCTCACCTCCAGGCTTCAAATTTCCAAAAAGAACGGCAGGAATATTACTTAAGGCACTCTCTGTATAATCAAAAGTGCACAAATAAGTAGGTGCAATACCTCTATGATATAGAAAGTCATAAGAAGTTGTAACAGCCACAATGATAAGAGGTTTCTTTAAAAAACCATCCAGTTTTCTGTAACCGCCACAGAGAAGACTAATATATTTTGCCACTCCAATTTGAAACATGTTCCTACTTGCTTCTGCACAAAACAGTATAATAACCTTTGAGCTATCAATCAAGGCTTCATGTGCACTAGTAAGACCATTAGCTGTGTATGAGGTGTGTAAAACAGTATAATCCAAACTAGTATCATAATTCGCCAGCTTTTCCCCAAAGCTTCTAAACACGGTTTCCTCAGGGAACAAATTAGTTGCCTTCCCTTCGGTACCGTGCAAAATTTGATCTTTGGAATGATCTATTTCGGTAAGAAGTGGTGTTAAAACAAGAACGTTGTTTTCCTCCCCTGGAGTGAAGTACTGACCAATGGGAATAGCCTCTTGATCATCTCGGACCAAAGTTATTGATTTCTGATAGGCCTGTAAAGACAATGTGTGGTGAGAAGACATTACATCTCTTGACAGCACAGGTGGTGTTGACCATGTTAATTTGGATAAAACCAGATTTATCCTTCTTATAGCTTCGATAAAAGAGCTTTTATAGCTTCCGGACATATATGCCTGACGTAAAGCTGATAATGCTTCAATTTGATAAGAAAAATCGTTGCAAATCATTACGATATCACAACCAGCGTAAAAGATAGATAAAGCAACTCCTTGTCCAAGACCTATATTCTTGCATAATGCTTCAAGTTCAAGACACTCCGAGATTGCGAGACCATCAAAATGACATTCAGTTCGAAGCAAGCCCTTGATTATTTTTGGCGAAAGACATGCATGAATTTCATTCGGAGCAATATTTGGTATCGCAACACCACTGGCATGAACGGCATCTACTAACCCATCAGCCATAAGTTTCTTGAAAGGTAGGATATGACGGCTCTTTAACTGTGACATTGTATCAAGCATCATTGGTAATTCCAATACGTTATCAACATACGACGACCCAAGACCTGGAAAATGCTTAGCACAAATAATCATACCAGAGCTCTTAAGACCTCTGGCAAATGCCTCAGCACATTTTGTAACATCTTCTACTGTAAAACCGAATGATCGTATCCCTATAAGTTGGTTTGCCATACTTGAAACAACATCAAGAACAGGTCCCATATACAGGCTAAAGCCAATAGATCGAAGCTCCATACCCGCAGCCTTACCAACTTTATATATAAGGTCCAAATCACTAGTTGCACCTAAACCCATTGATCCTGGAAACTGGGTTAATAACTCGCTATCATACATTGAATTACAACATCCAAGTTCCTGATCAACAGCTAACAGTAACGGATACTCATAGTGCTCCGATTTAGCCAAAATTTGAAGCGATTGTATAAGTTGCCTCATTTGCCGAGCATTCTGAAAATTCTTAGTTCCTAAAATGAAGGAATGAACTCTATACTGTCGAATCAATTTCTCTGCTTGTGATCCTGGCTTTAATTCATATCCTTCGAAACCAGCTATCAGCATCTTTCCTATTAGATCTGTCACTCCAGATTGTGCCATTGAAGCTTCTGTAGAGATTGGGGTCTCAGCTATTGGGTAGGACTCGTTGTCTGTATGATCTATAATCGTTTTTAAATTATCTCCATTATTACTCATATTGCTGTCGCCCTCCCAAGTACTTGAATTGATTTGTATCTTAAAACTTTATGTGAAGGTGAATGTATTGTAATGTTGCACTTGATGTAACAACATATTATCTGTTCATCCGTGTTTTACTGCGTACCCTCAGTGGATAACAATATCATTTTCTTATCGTCGTCAATATTATGGCCAATAAAATGGTGTACCACGTTCGGGTATCATTTTTTTTTGACCGTCACTTTTACTGCGTATCATCGGATTAACTCCTGCGGTCTAGAATAAGCGGCTTCTCTAGTTCTTATTATTCCGATGTAACATATAATTGAAGTGTTACATTAATTACATGACACGGCCCTGGAATACTACGGCACCAAATTTTCAAACGTTTCCTTACAATAAAGAATCCGGATGGAAACGGCTTTCATTAAGATTGAACTTATGAAGGTATATATATATATACATATATGGACATTCATAAATCATAATAAGCATTTTTTTGCATTTGATTTTCTAGACCATGATTCATCCACGATATTTACCGATCTTCTCCATTGATCTAATACATATAAAATGGCCATAATTAGGTTCACCAATTGCCAGCTTTGTGACGAGGGTATAATTTACCACAGGGATCTATATATTTCTACAACTAAGGGCTGCATAATTCCGGGTGTTCGCAACGCTGACAAGGTTATTGATCTCCATGGCTCCATACTAACGCCCGGATTTATAGACATTCAAATTAATGGATGCTATGGATTTGACTTTTCTGAATATTCGACCGAAGAGGAGTATAGCAAAGGCTACAATAATTGCTTGAGAAAGCTAATAAAAACTGGAACGACATCAATTTGCCCTACAGTGATTCGATTCACGGATGATGTATGCACGCATGTGCTTCCACTTTTGAAGGCGGAAGCAAATAATGATCGAACAGAGAGTTTGGGTTCACATTGTGAGGGTCCAATAATCTCCACTATCAAAAAGGGGTGCCATGATGAGAAATATTTTCGGAGACCAAAGACCAAAGAAGAACTTTACTCAGCATTTGGATGTGAGAAAAATCTTGACTATATAAAGATTATCACGGCAGCACCAGAGTTAGATGGTATTCTATCTCTTATTCCCGAAATAACTGACCGAGATATTATATTCTCGATTGGCCACACAATGGCGACATATGAGCAATGCCAGGAAGCAGTCAAACAAGGTGCGACTATGTTAACGCACATATTTGATGCAATGCCTCAACCACATCATAGAAGTCCAGGTCCTATTGGGTTAGAAGGACTAGCAGAGGAACGTTTGCGTCCGTACTTTGGCTTAATCTCCGACGGCTCGCATATCCACCCGACATATATCAGTCTTATTTACAATGCAAGTAAAGATAAATGCTGTCTTGTCACAGATGCCCAGAATACAATTGGTTTGCCGGATGGCGAATATCCCTGGGAAGGTCGCTACTTAGTTAAGAAGGGCCGGTCATTGAAAGTGAAGGGAACAGATACTATAGCTGGATCTGTTACGGACCAGGCACAATGTATACGGAATATGATGAAATGGACCAATGCTAGCCTTCCTGAAGCGGTGAAGTGTGTGACCAACAATCCTGCAAGATCAGTTCATGTTGATGACCATAAAGGCTTCTTAAAGGAAGGATACGATGCAGATCTTTGTGTTCTTGATGAAAAAGGGAACGTCAAGCAGGTTTATAAACTGGGAAACTTGGTTCACACCTCAAATATCATTTAAACTACCTTTATAGAATGTACACAAATGTCATTATTGTCATTATTATTATACGTGAACCTAAAATTCAGCCCACGAGGATTTCAAACGGCAGGATCATTAATCTTTTTTCTAATGAAGAAATTATACTTGTTTGCATTCGTAAATTGTCTCATATGCAAATGGTCACTTTTTCCTTCCCTGTGTGCTGCACTATGAGGCAAGTAATAAGGCCGAATAGGAGGTAAGTAATAAGAGGAACTTATCGGTATATATTTATATCTTGGTTTAAGTGTTTTCTTCGTACTTCGATTAGTTGTCCTCATTCCTATACCAACCCTATTAACGCTGGGCTTTATAGCATCTCTATCAATGCTTTGCATTTTGTCTCGCTTCAGCACAGGTATTCGCTGCAATAGATCCCATGAAAAGTCTGTCACATCCTTTAAAATCGAAACGTCATGCCGCTTGTTGTAAAACGTTGGACTTCTTCCCCGAACGGAGATATTATTAGATCTCATTTTCCCATAGGGTATTTTTTCCTCTCCATCATCTGAAGAAATGACGAGATTTAATTTGACTGTAATATAAAAATAATTCCCTGGTGTGCTTTTTCCATTATTAGGGGTAGCTCTTTTGAATTGAAACCTATTGAATATCATCATATGCCTTCCCTTGAATGGCCGAACTGATATATGTGGCACAGAGGCGACAGTCTTTGGAAGCTTTCCAAATTTGCTGTTATGTGAGATCATTGGATCAAAGAGGACAATTGGAATATCAGTATTCGAAAAGTTTGATCTTGCTAGTATGTCCACTTGGATCTTTTGCAACTCCTTCCGACTTCCATCTTTGAGTACGACATACTTTGGACATTCAGAGGCTCCTAAACAAATATCCAGAATTATGAAGTTCCTACGGTAGCATGAAATTGGCACCTGCGTAGGATCTGAGTTTTCAAGTTGATCTTCCTTGAATGAAAATCCACCAAAGAGCGATCCAGAAATACGCAAATCAACCGGATTACCTGCGTGATCGATAAGACTCTCTTTCTGCTCTTCCTTTTGTAATCTCAGCATTAATAGTTCATGCTTGTCATCAGAGAAGACTTTTTCCCGCCCAGATTGATTGCCCAAATATTCTTTATCAGGGGACACCGTAGTATGGGAAGCGGTGTCAACATCCCCATTTTGATATATCTTCTGCTTCTTGTAGCTTGGACCATTATTCTCGCTTAAAGACTGCAAAGTCAACTTTGTGCTCATTTCATTTTGCTCTCCTTTACTCTTCACATCAGATTCAAAAGGTATTGGCGTGCAAAGTTGTTCACCCGAGGATTTAATAGGCATCTGTGACCAACTTTGAAATCTACTTGGTACGCTGTCTAGAATTCCGTAAGGCGAGCCAAAAACAGAAGATGGGACATTTGCAAAACTGCCTTCAGGCGTAATCAGAGACTGATGCTGAAAGTGTGGAAGCATCGCTGGTTGACCAAGTCCAGATGCTTCCACAGGCACTAAGTTAGCATAATGAGAGGTGCGAAGGCCTATAATTTCAGGGAAAATTGTGCCCTCTATTTCCCCGTTGGAATTAAAGATTGTACTATTGGCAGAACTATCGGAACAATTAGATACAGACTTCTTTGCTGAATTATTGTTCACTGATGCAAACTGGGGCCCATCCAAATCCAAATCTGGCATAAATTGCTGCCGAAATTCCTTACTCATTTATGCTACTGAAAATCTGCGATTGCATACAACACACGGCAAAGAATATATAAATACTATAAGACTGGAATAAATGTCAAATAAATGTAAGAATACCTGGAGATTGATTGCTTCTATCAAAACACACAAAAAAGCGATAAATATCTCCAAGTAGAAAATCCGCGATTGTGCTGCATCGAAAAGCTCCCTGGTGCACCAATGTAATTTAAAATCTCCATGCGTTGCAGAATGTAACGTCTCAAAAATCTATCTTCACAATTCATGAAACAATAAAGATGATTGCGTGTCAGGCAAACTATCAACAATAATATTTGTATCAGTAGATAAAAAAGTCCTGTGAAGATTTCTGATATTGACTTTAATGAAAGCTGATTTTGTTACTTGACAATGCTTTTGAAATATACAGGATAATGTATCACAGACTTGGAGTCTGATTCATCAAAATTCAAAAATCACACTCCAGGCTTCTAAAAAAAAGGGAATCTCTTATTTATATATTGCTTACATGTAAGGTAGATCAGGTATTGACTATAAAATGGTTTTGTTACAAATCTGACCATAAAACGAGGGTCTGGCCACAGAAGGAAAATGCATCTGACTCAGCTTAACTTAGAGGACAAATGTGCAATTGGAAAATAGAAATACAGAGTATAATTTAAGGAGAAAAATATCGCATAATACGACGGCCTGAACGTACACTACAAACTAACCGAATTTATATCATGCCTTTCTCTTTTTTGCTCCAGGTTTTCTTGGAAGAAAGGTATCATCCAAATTATACTCTAGTGGAAGGATTCTAAAACATAATCCAGAATAAAATCAGCTTGCTATGGTAAGTATATCATAAACAAAAAGGTATGGTATCTTTTGAATCTTTAATGCATAGACTGGCACAGGGTTACACCCAAAAATAATCGCTTTAGTGAATGGTACCTAAGAAATGTGAGGCTAAGGATTTTGGGTAAGGTTGGCTATCGACTCAACTTGATAAAACTCAGAGACACTAAGATTAATTAATGAAGATATCAAATCTGTACTATATTGCCAACTTATGATACAATCAATATTAAATCGAGATCAACTCAAATTAAATTATAATAGCTTGCGTTCCCTATATCACATACTCTGCAACTTATGAAGTGGAACAGAGACATAAATTTGTACTTACTTGAAACCAAGACCCATTAAAGAGATAAGGTCATCTGAACCGTATATTAAATTTAGATCATAGTCCTCACCAAAAAGATCTTTTATTTGATGATCAAAGTCTTGAGAGCTTTCAAAAGCTCCTTCATAAATATTACCGACATCGTCTTGAAAGGGTAAATTTTTTTCTTTTGGCCTAATTAGAGAAGGTAAACTTGAAGAGCCTATAGCTTCATTCGAAGTCACGACTTCATGGCTAGCTGCCTGAGACAAAATATCTCCTTGGCTGTTAGAATGGACATTATCCTCACTACCAATCTTTGGCACAAGCGTTCCTCTCATAGCAGCTTCAATTTTTTCATCTTGTATGCTTCCACACTTGTGCTTTATGAACCTGAATAAAAAAGTTACCTTAACTTTGTTTCTCCATGCTATGAAGAATCTTGCTTCCAGCTTGGTTAAGGCTAAATAGTAATCCTTAAAACGGCTGATCATGCATTGGAATACCCCAGACTTACTTTTAGTCAACCACAACTTAACCTCAGTTAGATCAGCTGAGTCATCAAACTGTACCGTTTCATCTGACATCCGTAGACTCTCCTTTTGTTCAAATTCACGAATACTCCTGGATATAAACCAAAACAATACTCTTTCAAAGCAATTGTTAATTTTGACGAAAACAAGATTCTGCAAATCGCCACACACTGAATTCAACCTTTTCTTGCATGAGTGCTCATCATCCTTATTTGAAAGAATACTTGCAAAATCATAGCAAAGTTTAAACAAACAATCAGCCGCTTGAGAAGCCTTTCTAGAAGCCAATTCCTTCTCTTTGATATTAGTAGCAACATCAAATGCTAGATATGCAAAAGTGTTTACGTGCATATACACAAATGCCGATGTTATTAGCAACCTACACTTGGGAACACTGAAGATTGTATCAACATGCTTTGTTTGGCTCTTCGAAGTACTTCCATAAAGGGAAAAAGTTTCTGGACAGTATTGATGTTTCAGTTTGATAAGTTGATCAGCAAATTCCATCAATTCACAATATTCAACTTTAATGTCAATTCGATGAATATAACTTAACATACGGTGAAGAAGAAGACACATATTATAATTAGCGGCAATACTAGCGTTAATTTCCCTTTGCAATAATATATGCTTTAACTTCTCCACGGATTGACTCATAACGTTCTTACGCTCAAAAAGGCCTACTGCCGTTTTCTCATTTTCAGTAAGATCAGGAAGTTTGACATCATAGTAACCTTCGGAAATTCTAGGGAGGCCACCAAAATTGAATGCATTCAATGTATCAATCCATAATATTTGGTAGAAAATGCGACGCCAGAGAATTTTAATAGATTCATTCTCTAAGAGTAGTGGGAAAACATTGGGGTCTCTGTTTAAACCAACTAACAGGCTCATTCGAACAAGCATATCTACAAATATGGAATTCTCTGGTGTCTCTTCATTTATCTCAGGAGCGTAACCCTGATATAGATAAAAGTACAAAAGACATTGTATGCTTGAAAGCGTGACTCTCCTGAAAACACCAAACTCCCCATCCTGAGAGAACAAAAGCTGCCTTGCTAACTCCACAAGCTCCGGTTCAATTTGCGCACCGGAAATTGCTACCACTCTAGCATTTTCATCTTCAATTTCCTCAACATTTTGGCCCTCAGGAATTGCGATGTATGCAAAACGTATAACAAGAAGGAAAAGTACAATGAAAACAATCCTCGCTTTCGGATTCAAAACAGTCTGTTTTCCATGATCTTTTGAATTGATCGAGAGCTTGAGCTCAGATCTAAACGCTTCCTCATCTATGTAGGGTAATAAATAGTAAACTTTGGTGAAAAAATGGTGGACCAATGCATTAATAATGAAGATGGAAGGTAGTTTGCCTTCGATTGTGCGAATCAAGACATCACGCTTGAACTCTTGCTGACCCAAGAGATTTCCTTGGTGCTTCAATTTATATGCTGTGATTGAAGAGGCCAACTGATGATACAGCATTTCATTGGTTGCATTAAGTGAGCTTCTCAATGCTTTGGCACCAGAACACTCAACATGCAATCCATTTGCGTCCGTTAGAATATCTTTAAAATTAGGCTTCATGGCAGTTTTGGAAAACTTCTTAAAAAAAGAAGCTAGACCGCTATCGCCACGAAGTACACTAAGTCTAGATGTCGACACACTATGGAAAATTATCCTATCTTTGACTAAAAGTGAATCAAAGTTTGCAGAAGCACATTTTGACCTCTCCAAAGTACTAGCGTTGTTAAACTTTCTAGTTTCACGCTTTAATATCTCATTCTCCGATCTGAGAAAGCAAACCTCTTCAAAAAGCTCTTTCTTGCTGATCTGTCCTTGCTTTTTCTTCGTCCTTATGGTATTGCTGTAGACGCATTCAGTGACAGCATGCCGTTTAATGCAGTTTCCACATGGTCGACCATGATCGCATTTAATCTTCCTCTTCCTACACCTTTCACATGAAATTGACAATCTTAATCTTTTCTTGGGCTTCATAACATCTGATCTTCGAAATTTACATAAAAGGAGAAGAAATTTAAGGACGTAACTTGAAAGCAATACGAAGTGGTAGTTAGTCAACTAAAGTCGGGTGTTGAAAATCGCGGGGGTAGAAAGTTGCTAATTCCGCTCTAGTTATAGGAGTAGATGTCATACGGACAATAAATATGGTTAATTCCGAAAAAAACAAATTAATCACGAGCTCTATCTAACTCGCGGTTCAAAAACACAATATCTCCGTGCCAAGCGGCGGAAATCCACCAATTAGGGTATTTCAAACAATAAAGCACACGAGGTACCAGGTATGATTACAATATGGCTAATTTTAGTATAAATACAGATACAAGGTAGTGATTTAATTAAGCAAAAGTGACAGATATACATAAGAATTTGTAATATATGTACAGAAATGAGTCTCCGTATGAGCAGATACAACAGCGCTAAAGATACACAAACAAAGCCTAATAATGTCAAAAAAGAAAGGAACTCCAAGCCAGAAAGAACCAATAGCTGATAGAGAAGAGCCGTACTTAGAAACGGATAACATGGAAAACTCTCAAGTGTCGGTTTTAACACACAGAGAGAAAGTATTTCTCTCAGGATTGGTCTCCTTTATTTCACTTTGTTCAAGTCTTAACACGCCGATATACTGGGTAGCAATTCCAGAAATAGAAAAAGACTTCCATATTACAGAAGAGCAGGCGAATCTCACAATAACAGCCTATCTAGTGCTCCAGGCAGTGTCTCCGATGTTCATTTGCACTTTATCAGACAAATGGGGAAGAAGACCAACCATACTATACTGTGTGCTTGGTTCGATGGCATCAAACATAGGATTAGTTTTCTGTCCATCATACGGAATCATGATTTTTCTTCGGTGTTTGCTAGCAGCACACGCAGCACCGCTTATCGCGATTACATCAGCAGTTGTCGGTGATTTCACCACTCGTAGTGACAGAGGTGGCTATGTCGGGTTTACGTTTGGATGCACATTGATAGGGAGTGGTATTGCACCATTTATCGGAGCATGCTTAGACCAACGGTGGAAATGGCAGGGAATCTTTGCATTTACAGCAATCATCAATGCCATCGCACTTGCTATAGCATTCGTTCTCCTCCCTGAAACAAGCCACGCGATCGTAGGTAACATGAGCATTTTGCCAAGGCATTGGATTCACAGGTCACCCATAATATACCTTCGAGGCAGAGGGAGAATCCGGACCAAAGAATCACGCATCGGCAAAAAATACGGGTTCAATACTCAAGAATTAGTGAAGACTGTAAAGTTGCTTAAGGATCCGCTTGTCATCTTTGCTTTAGTCCCAAACTCAATAATTTATGCAACATGGGTCATGTCACAGACAACTATGACCCTTTCTCTAACTGACAGCTATCATTACGAGCCAATTCAAGTTGGTCTATGCTTTTTGGCACCCGGAATCGCCTGTTGTACTAGCGCTATACTTTGCGGGAAATTATTGAACTACGCATACAGGAAACAACAGGAAGGTGAACGTATTAAAAATAAGGGTACCAAAGTAAGGAGTTCTGATGGAAGTGTAGAACCTCAAAGTTCGGCTCTAAATGCAGACCCTCAAAATCCTCACATTGTGCATCAACCAAATATAATTAGAGCCCGGTTGAAATATTTTCAGCCATCCAACCTCTCAGTAGTGGTTTCCACCGTTTTATATGGCTGGACAGTGAACCAACACTGGAACGTTGCAGCCATTATTGTATTTGCAGTGCTTCTCACGATTAGTTCGATGTATCCGCAAACAGCTACCAATACGCTTCTTGTGGATTTGCACCCAGAGAGCTCTGGTACTGTCACCTCGCTTAACAACTTGTTCAGGTGTGGCTTGGCTTCCGTGTTTGTTTCCTGTATTTCAAAGATGAATACGTCTTTAACAATCGGTGGAACATACTCACTAATGGCCGGAATTTGCGTTATTTCGAGTATATGCTTACCATTCGTCCTCAGAAGAAGCGACTCCATAATCAGGGAAAGACAGACAAAAAAAGAAGACAGTGAATCCTTATAGCATATAGCATATAGTGTAATGAATAAACAGCGTAAAGGTTACGCCACCCTAACTTTTATTAGCGTACCGAGATTGAATTCATTCACAAAGCATCTTTGTGTCGAATCCTCTCCTTGTAGATCTCGTAGGACCTCTTCTGAAACGCTTTTGTCATCACCATTGCCACCCTCTTTGCAAATAATGAGCTGACCCGGTTGTACAGTTCGCTATTGAAGTCATATTGCAAGTTCAAATGAACATCACATCCTGTATCTTGAGGCTCAATTGTCCATTCAGTTTTTAAATACTTGAAAAGCGTGTTTGTGATTGACTCGGCAGCAACGACCCTTGGCCTTTGACAAGTTAATTTGCACGTGAACTCCTCTTGAAACTCGTTAAAGCCGATCTTTAAGCCCGCTTCAGTAGGATCACCATTCGAATCTTTGGCGTTGATAAAGGACTTCAGGCAAAACGGAATAAACTGCTCATACTGGTCTACAGATGACACAACTTCATACACAAGTTGCGATGGATATGGGAAATGCTTTTTAAATGTGTAGGATTGATGGCCATGATCTTCCCCATGCTTTCTAATAAGACTGGCCAAGCTTACGCTTCTCCGACTTTGAACACTCAATCCGTTCAAGGCCACTGCTCTAGGAAGCATTGCCACCAATGGCCGACAGCAGAATTTGCATGGTTCCATTCTAATTGCCGGCATAAACATTCTGGCTCAACCTATAATACTTCCTTGATCGATATCCGTCTAGAAAGGTGTCTGATAAATGTTGGCCTTATTGTATGCGAGAGCTTGGTTGGGCTCGTATAGCTGAAAAAAAAAAAAAATTTGAAAGATGTAGGAGCCGAAACAGGTTAGGTGCGAGGATGTAGAAATAAATGTGTGTGTATTGGACGGGACTAAGTTGATCAAAGAGAGCAGAAGGTATACCAGATAAATAGCGATCCGTTTGGTACAGACATAAAATACGAGCAGGACAGTAAGTATAAGCTAAACTTAGAGTGGTGTGATGAGTAAGAGAAGGTGAATATTTTGGTAGTGCGCTATCCATCCCAGCTATTTTTTCCCATTGGTTTAGTTCCTTCCGGTCTTAGGGCTCAGACCTTGGACACGTAGTCCTAAACCGATAAATTCAGTTAAGGTGAATATTTGCCAAAGAGAAGTAATGGCACTGAGCCAACATCCATGATGAAAAATAACAACTGTGGAATGGAACTTGAATATAACTGTTCGGCCTGAAAACGGCTAAACTTCCCCACCGGTGATTCCTCGCACATTTTTTAAATGTTTTTGGTGTGCTTTCCAAAAATTGTCTTCTCCACTTCGGGTCCCATTATCAGGCATCCAATATTTGGCTCTCTTTACTGCGGGGCGACTCCTCCAGATCAACCCAGCAGTTTTCTTCCTGCAGCTATGTGCCGGGAAACTTTAAAGAACAACTTGAATTTCCAACGATTAAGTACAGCTGCATCTGCCAACGCTCTTCTTTAATTTTCTTAATTTTTTTTTCATTCATTCTTTTTCAAATTGTTTTGATTACTATTATTTATATTCTTATAGATATCTTGGGTTTCGTGAACATCAATCGGTTGTGCCAATTGAGAGAACAGTGAAGTTCGAGCAGCCTGGAAACTGGCAACCACAAATTCAATTACCAAACCATAGTAAAGTACAACTACAAGCAAACAAGCCATGGAAAATCCTTTCCTTGTCTTTGAGCAGTACTTGGCCGGGGTCTCAGGCCTTGATCTGGAAACCACAAAGATCCTCACATGTCTTGTGGTGTCATTCCCTGCAAGTGCAATCTTCAAAAGACTTCCCGATAAAAACATATTCTTGAAAAATCTATACATTGTGGCTGTGAGTGCCATTTTCATTGCCTTCATTCTCCAGATTAGGGCCGGATTTTTTATCCTCTTGTTCAATTCGATGTTCACGTACATCATAACGCGCTACTATCGATCCCCATTAATGCCCTGGGTCAACTTTATAGTGTTGATGCTTCTCATGTGTTTGAGCCACTTAAAGTCGCAGTTTAAGCGACTTGACCCGAATCTAGTCGACATCGACATCACTGGTGCACAGATGGTCTTGGTCATGAAGCTAACAAGCTACGCGTGGTCATATCGGGACGGAATTTTGTACAAAAAAGACCGTGAGAGATTCAACAGAGAGCTGAATCAGTTCCAGAAGTCACGTGCCATCATTTCGCAGCCATCCTTACTTTCGTACTTGGGTTACTCGTTTTTCTACGGCTCCATTGTGACCGGCCCGTCGTTCGACTTTGCCGATTACCGCCGCTTTATCTTGACGGATGTGTTTGACGACGTTCCAGCGGACAAACGGCCTGGAAAACGCAGAAAGCGGAAGATTCCTCACAGTGGCAAAGTTGCGCTGTTCAAAGTGGCACAAGGTATTTGCTGGGCAGCTCTTATGTTTGTCATGAAGCCGAGATTCCCTACCGAATACGCGATTAGTGACGAGTTCAGGCACGAACGCTCGTTTTGGTATAGAATATGGTACATGTATGTGGTTGGGTTTGTGTTCAGATTGAAATACTACGCAGCATGGACGATAAGCGAGGCTTCGTGCATAGTGGCAGGGCTTGGATATAACGGATATGACCCAGCTAAGAAGAAGATGTACTGGAATAGAGTGCAAAACATAGATCCTTGGGCATTTGAAACGGGTCAAAACGTCCACGACTGCTTGGAAGCATGGAATATGAATACAAATAAGTGGTTGAAGAACTTCGTTTACTTGCGGTGCTGTAATATCGACAAAGGTACGGGAAAGCCAAGCCATGGTGTTCTTCCTACATTTGCAACGTTTGCAACTTCTGCTTTCTGGCACGGAACCATGCCCGGCTATTACATGACGTTTATAGCAGGAGCAATTATCCAAACCGTTGGCCGGGTCTTCCGCCACAACTTGAGGCCAATCTTCATCTCCAGAGACCGCAGTAACGTGTCTATCTTCAAGCCGGTGTACGATATCGTGTGCTGGATAGTAACGCAGCTCAGCTTTGGCTACATAGTGGGTCCCTTCCTCTTTCTGACATTTAAACGCTCCATGCTTCTTTGGACCGGCGTGTATTTCTGGGTTCATGTTGCTTCCTTTGCTATTTTCTTTATATTCAACGGTCCGTATGCAAAGCCGGTCAAGAAGTTCTTCCAATCTCGTGCTTTACGTTCAAACGCAATTCAGGAGCCGGAAAGTGCTACCAAAAAGACAAAGAAACCGGAAGAGAAGTCAGAAAAAGCACAGGAGGAGATCCTCACGCATTCGAACCAGAGCCAGGCTTCTTTGCCAACATTTGACAAGCAGTCAGAACTACACGATAGCGTTGGACTCTTGGATGTTGGTGTGGAAAACAACATGGACAAGATAGCCGAGGAGTTCCAGGAGTGGAAAAGAGAGGCTACCAATGGAAAGAAGGCCCAACAGTTGACCGATGAGGAAATCGCTCGGCTTAAGCAGGGCTTGACCAAACTTCAGGGCGATTTGAACGACTACATTGGGTCATTGGAAACGCTGAGTAGTGAGAAGAAGAAAAGCGACTGAAGAATGTGGGAAGATGCTGAAGGACGGTTAGATATTCAGAATACTTTCGGGTAATTATTGCATAATGACACATCATAAATACCTGTAGCAAAAATAAGAAGCATAGAGGGAAATAAGTTTGCTAAATAGTAATTGTATGATTTAAACAGCGATACACATGCACAAATTCTGCACTACACCCACAATGTAAATTGTAAACTCTTGTACTGCTTAGAAAAGACCAACTAGAAACTAGGGGTACACAAACGGCTACATACAAAGTAAACCGTTTACATATCATCATCTTCATCCTCATCAAACAAATCAAGTCCTGCCATAACTTCGCTTGCATCTTTTGCCTTTGAGTGCTCTCTATGATCGAAACTCGTTTCCGCCACATCATCATCATCATCCTGGTTCCGCGTATCTTTCTGATCCCCGTCGTCTCCCTCTGCCACACCATTGGCACCATTGCTTTCCTGGATGTTGTGGCTTTCATCTCCATTTTCCTCACTGATAATCTTATCGGGGTACATCGAGGCCATTGCCAACATTCCTCTCCTCATGTTGTCATCACCTGGCCAGAGGAAGTTGTTGGGAAGCAAAAAGCCATCAAAAGTCTGTGGCACCCTCGAGAACTTCGATAGTTTCATCGCATATGCCAATAGCTTCTTCACCGACTCGAGATCTGGCTCTGGGAGATTCTTCTTTGCTTCCTCTACACTCTCTTCCCTGAGCTTTTTCGTCTCTACCACAGACAACTCTGGAAGCTGGGCCAATTCACGACGGCAATCATCCAAGGTACTCAAGACAGTGCGCAAATTTGTGTTCAGCTTATCGTTTTCTGAATTCTGCCGTATTATTTGGTTCGATCTCATCTCTTGTAATGTCTGAATTTTATCCAACTCCGAATTGAAACAATCCACCGCCTGAACAATCTCTGCAGCTATATCTGAGTTTGGCTCATATTTCTGAATCGATGCTGTTAAATTCTGCAGCCCTTCTTCTATCGCTGTCAACTTTTTGTATATTTCTGTTTCTTCATTATGGTATGTCTTGAAGCTTTCCTGGCCATTTCCTGATATCTGGGCAAATGAAGGTGAAGTAGAAAGTGAGACCGGTGTGTTCTTCGGAAGTGTCGATGACATTGTGCCAACAGCCCCCAAAAAAATGTATATATGTTGCCAAAGAAAGGAATATAGTAGTGTGGTTAGAAGGAATAATTTGTACAAGTTGAGAGTGAGATTCGTGTGTCTGTTTTTCTGTCTAAATAAAAATATAGCGAAAGATAAATTGTACAGATGCTTTTATGTAATTTTTTTCCCCCTATTTTCAATTCTTTCGTACACATCAACAAAAAAAAAACAGGGAAAAAGAATAATTAATTCCCTTCATTTCCTGATCCGTACGCAATCTCATTCTCCAGCTTTCATATAGAAATTTGCTGATAACTATCAAACATCAAGGCAGGTCCTTTTTTCTTCTATCGAAGATTGCTTATCATACAACCAACAGGTGAAAAACAATACAGGTATGTCAGAAAATCCGTTTGATCCATCAATGGACTCCGATATTGACCCATGGGCAACCGGGGACACGACCAAGCCGATTAGTGCTCCAGGGGGCTCATCACACATGTTCGTGTCCTCAGAATGGGGTGAAACCGAGCATTCGAGCAACATACTGAACAGAGGAGAGTCGATCTTTGGCTCAGGAAGTGTCCTCAATAGCACAGCCGAGCCAGAAGAAAGTCCATTGCTCCAAGACAAGCCACATAATAATAAGGGGAAAGATCCGAAATTTGCAGGTGATACAAATAATGAACAGAATGGCACATATGGAGAGCAAGAGCAGGAGGAAGAGGAAGACTTCGAGGAAGAGGAGCAGTCTTACAATGCTATACAATCAGATGAGTGGACTGATGACATCATTTCAAAATTCAATCCTCTCAGTTACAAAAACACAGACGACAAAGTTATACTTCAGGTGAAGGAGATACCAGAAAAGGAAGGACTATTGTTCAAACACATCAATTATATGGTAATGCACAACATCGAGTTCTCGAGCCAGTACCTAAAAGCCGCCGGGGCAAGAATGCATGCGAAAAAATCAAACGATCAAAGAAATGCAAATACAGATTCAAACATAAATTCAACCAAGGACGCAAATACAAGTACAGGGACTAAAACAAGAGGGAAAGGATCGAACGAAACGAAAGTTGTGAGGAGATACAGTGATTTTGCATGGTTGGCAGATGCCCTGATGAGGAAATACCCGTACCGGATGATTCCACCACTCCCACCAAAGAAATTTGCCAGTAAGTAAATCAGGGACGAAAAAAGCAAATGAAATTATATGCATCACTTCATAATACTAACACTCTCCAGTAGCTGCATCCAATGATCCCACGTTTCTTCAGAGAAGAAGAAGAGGTCTCCAGCGTTTTTTGTATGAGTTAATGAGACATCCCATCCTTTCAAAGGAAAATCTGACGGTGATGTTCCTCACAGTGCCGAATGACTTTGCCGGCTGGAGGAAGTTTGCTAATATCGACCTGGGCGATGAACTTGCCAACGTCAAAATACACATTCCGCATAGATTTCACGTGAACATGAAGCCAGCTCTCCAAGGGTTGAGGGACAACGATTCTAATTATGGAGATAGTACAGATGATGAGCCAGGTTCGAACACGGGGTTGAAGACCAGCCAGATTATTAACAATATCACGCAAATATGGAGCGAGAGCCCGACACAACACAAGAGCTTAGAGTTTGTCGATAACTTCAGCAGTTTGGACGAGAATTTAACGCGGCTCGCAGAAGTATGGTCCAGGTTGCTTTTTCTAGTGGACAGGATTGAAAAGCGAGAGTTTGCAGCCGCTTTAGACCACGAGAGAGCATCAAACATGCTGGATAAGTTTGTTCAAACGGACATCAAAGTATTTGGAGAGGAGAATATGGCAGTGCAAAAGACACGAAACATCTCGGAAGAGTTTCAGAACCTCAACATCATGAATACGATTTTTAAGCAGGTGGGTAAGTTTATGTTAAACACGAAAAAGGTGAAATTCAACGAGCTAAGTGCTGTTGGCACGGAGGTCATTGAAAACTTCAAGAAATTTCAGGACTATTTGGCATCGTTACATTTCCTTATGCAGCGGATATCCAGCTTCAGAAACGAGTCGGAAAAGCAGGTCCACACGCTTCTAAATTGCGTGACTCACAACTGCGATCGGCTCTCGCACATTAAAGGAAAATCCGACATCAAAGGGTCAGAAGTTGACAGATTGGTTAACGAGGCAACAAGAAACTCAGAAGAGCTCGAGACCGTCATCTCCCAGATCATCTTCGTGAAGATGACTTTTCTAAAAGAGTACGCTCTTTTCCAGAAGGTGAAGTACATAGCATGCGAAGCAATGCAGTGCTGGTTCCAGGAAAGAGCAGATTTCGGTGATAAGCAACAGGATGCACTAAGAAGAACTTTCAACGATCTCGAGGATCTTCCTTTACGGTGAGTAATAATTGTTATATACGTGAGCAAAAAAAAGACAGATCTATTAATTAGGAATAAGTACCAAAACAAGAGGACAGTTTCAGGTGTGCGGTGTGTAGAAAAGATGCAATGTAGCGAGCTGATAGGAATAGAAGAAGATACAAATCTTTTGCTTAAGCTATCTTCTTGGAAGCATTAGTAAAGCCAATACCTTTCACTGTGGCATACAAGCAGTCCGAGTGATCAAAGCTCTCCTTAAAAAAGAAGTTCGTGCCGAAGATAGCTTTGATGTCTCTCAATAAAAGTACCAATTTGGCATCCAGCTGGTTCTTGTTCACCAAAACACGTCCGATATCTTCTTTTCCCACCACCATATACACAAACGCGAGTTCCAGTTGGTTTCTGCCCATACTGCCACTGTTCTGGATTAGCTCCATGAAATTATACGCAACTCTGGTACCAACATCCTCAGGAGTCTCACCCGGAGCTCCAATATCGTCCACACAATACCGAATGGGCGTTTTCTTCGACTCCGAGAACAACGTGAGCCCAAACCCGGGCGATTTTCCAGAATTCTCACCCCTCCACACATCCGTCGTGATGTCAACAAGACACCCGGTGGGCCTTAAAACGGTTCGGGCCGAGTCAACGAGCCGATTTGCAACCGAAGGAGACACTCGTGCACAGTAAGCAATTCCTTTCAAGGCGGAAATCTTCGGAAGATCAAGAATGTGGACGGTCAAAGGCTGTGCGATCAACGAGTTGACCAACAAGTGAACTTCACCCCCACCGTTTGGTGGCTCGCCACGTTTCAAAGTGTGCAATTCGACTTCTCGAACTCCAAACTTCTCCATAACTGGCAAGAGACCCCACCGGATGAAATCTAAGCCTGGGTCCTGCTTTGAGGACGTAATTCCCTTAAAAACAATCGAGAATTTCTTCTTCGAAAATGGTGCTAGGTATAGCATTGGCTCGATAAAGTAGCCACATGATTTTGACGTTGGACAATTGTGTGTGAAGTTTCCACCTATGATAAGTCCAGGCTTGTATATAACAGTGGTACCTGTGTAGGATATTTCCATAATCGATCCATTTGTCACCGTCTCAAGCAACCTTAGAAACGATATTTCGTAGTCTTTGAGACCAGGATTGAGATCATCTGGTCTGATCTTCTCAATTCGAATGGCTTTTCCGCTTAGTGTAGACAGTATTAGTCTAAGGCGGAAGTTTTTGGTTCCCTGGAATGTCGGGAGCTTTGCATTCTTGAGTGACACCATTATGTGCTACGAGGTTGTGGAAGATGTGCACAAAAAGAAGTAGTATGGGTGATCGTTGTAGATATATGAAAGAAAACTCTGTCCTCAGGGATTAAAGGACGGATGAATAAAATTTTCATTTTTTCACTTTTTTCATTCCGTAATTTTTTTTATTTTAATTTTTATCTTAATTTTCATATTTTAATGCACATCGCAAGACACAGACATCCGTGCATTATTTTTCCTCCAATTTGTTGATTTTATTTTATTATTTTATTCGATTTCACCGCCTATCTACCTGTTCCACATTTTGGTCAAGCACATTAATTACAGTAATAGTTGCAGTAGCAGCAATATTTATACGTACAGAATTGAGTGAGAAATGAGTGGAAACGTGAAGCAAGAGCAGGGAGAGCACTGGAAGCCGGAAAACGACAGGGAGGAGTCGCCGTTAAATGCGTTTGAGGAGGGAATTTCCAGTTCTGAGGAAATATCATCATTGGCAACACCGGCATTAGCGACTCCACAATTGGGCACTCCGATTCCAGAAGAGCCCGAGACTGAAGAGAAAGAGAAAACAGGAGACTCGGAGAAGCATAAGAGCGAGGACCTGACCCGAGGGCCATCACAAAGCGAGATAAAGAAGGGAAAGGAGTCGAAAGCAATAAAGAGCACGGCAAACGGCAAACAAGTGGATCCGGAGGCGTTAACAGATGCAGTGGCAGCTGCAGGAGTGAACTTGAGGATGGAGGAGGAGCAGGCGATGGCTGGAAGCTCGGGGTTGTCTGTTTCGAGGAAGCAAGTGCACCGAAATCACTTTCTAAAACCACAACAACTAGCATGGTTTATGGCAAGGGCAATGGAGGACCAGGGCATGAGGACCGGCGGATTTGATCCTGAGTTGATTAATCTAATGTCTGCTGCGTGCGAGTCGTACATGAACGGGCTGGTAACGGATTCAATGTTTATGTCAAGGCACAGGAGACGTGGAATAAAGATCAGACGGCACCAGTCGATATCCGGGTCGAAATCAGAGATATCGCGTGCCTTGAGAGACATAGCGATCAAGCAGAAGCTCCTGGAGGAAAAGCGGACCCAGAGGAGAGTTGCAATGGGGTTGGATGAGGAGAAAAAGGATGAAGAGACCGAGGAACAGACACAAACAAACCTTACAGCGTCTCTGATGATGTCCGGATCGATGAAGAAGCGATATTCCTGGATGCAGACGTCCAGCTCGCATCATACACCGTTGGGATCTCGTGGAGACAACGGCATTCGGTACCGGGAGGCCCGTGAAGAGCCGGGGATCGTCACCAGGGACGTTTTGGCAGCGATAGAAAATAGAAGAATGGGTGTTGCATCAACGATAGTGAAGGGTTATGCCAAGTTGAGGGACTGATTGATGTATGTAATTTACTGTATAGTAGCGAGTGGGAGAGCCATAGTTAAGAATGCTGAGCTATTTGACTCTTTCATAAATTCAAATTTTCAAGAATACAATTTGAGTAGCTCTTGGGTACATTTAAGTGTTAAATAAATTCGTTCAGCAGCTGATTTCACTGCTTTACAATAATACGAGATTTTTTGGCTATGCTTCCTTATTTCACCATGCCAGGCCCATCCAGATCAGTATTAAGTTTCCATATATGCATAACTCGCATTTACTGGTTGAGTTACCCTAATACCTCATTATAATGAACATATATAAAACCTCTGTAAAACGCAAATATCCATATACCGCCTCTATAAAACATGCTTAGAAAAGATGCAAATCGTCATACACCACTCCATTCTCACTCTTCATCCGTATCACTTGATGAATATCCACTCAAAGCAGTAATAGCATTGGCTGGTTTGCTTAGCATCTTCATATCCAAATGAATTCTCATCTTCTTCGAGTCCTTTTTCCTGCTTTCGACTTTTGCTTTCTTGAACGCCTGCCTGGCCTCCAGTTCATCTTTATTCTCCTGCTCCTTTTCAAGATCTCGTTTTTCCATGTGTCTTTTCGCATTTTCCAGCTTTCTACTTTGATCTCTGAGCTCTTCCACCTTATCGTCCATCTCTTGCTCTCTCTGCTGCTCCTTGATCCTTCTCTCCAACTGTTCGAATCCCGTTTCAGCCTTGCCATTGGCATTCACCGGCCTTCCAAGTTTTCTATCCCTCTCCTTCTGCTTTTCAAGCTGTTCTTGCTTGTCTTCTTCTTCCAACCTAGAAATCATGTCTTCCAAGCTCTCCTCCTTTTTCTCGTTCTTTGTCGAGCGTTCAAAGTTCCGCTTACACCCAGAGACACATTCAAAGTCGCCATTCCTGGGATCAGTGGCAAATATCATACTGTTAAAGCACCGTGGACACCTAATGTGGAATTGTATGATCTTTATTCCCAAATAGTCTCTATCTGTAACCTCTTTTTTTGCATTGAACTTCCTTGACTGTGCCACATATTCATTACACTTCAAGCATTTCATAGAAAACGGTGCCATCAACCGCACAGACGGCCATGATGCCTTGCCTTTCTTCTTTTTAGGCTTTCTGATCTTTGACGGGTCAAAATCTGGTGGATAGTATTTGTTTATCGCTTTTCTTTCAGACATCTCGTACGACCAAGCTTTAAATATGAAATATTTATGTGGTTTTCAATGAATCTATTTTTCTGAAGTTGCTAAGAAGTAAACAAGTTGTATAATGTAAAACCTTTGACATGTGTATATTATACGTGCAACTAACTAACTATTTCAATCACAGAGAGAGCTTATTTTTTATTTTTATTTTTATTTCGTTCTTTCTTTATTTACATCTTTAAAACGCGATCTTTACAAGCACATATCTTTTATCTTTACAAACAGTTTTTTTTCCAGTGAAAACATTCGATTATTACACGTTAGAACAACTAAGAAACTGTATCAACAATGATTGAATTCAATCTATCTGAGGCGGTGACAAAATATCCCGAGGAAATCGATTCATACAAAGCAGATGAAATTTCAGATGATCCAAGGACAAGATTAAGTGAGATTACAAACACATTGGCAGTCAGGCCATCTGCAATAATGGATGAGCTGATATGGGATCCGCTAGTAGAACTGGTACACTGTTACAGGACCTTGCCGGACGAAATTCGGTTCCAAATGGCGTACCTTGTGTTCAATTCGCTCAGCTTAGAGATCGACTCGGAAACACGTCCAGTTCTTCAAGGTGGCGAAACAGAGGCATTCGGGCAACAGAAGCGACTTCTTGAATTATACGGATATCTAATATTTGTGTTGGTATACAATCTGGGGAAAGAAGAGGCCGACCCAAAGAATACAAAGATGAAAAGACACATCATGAAATCCAATGATATCATAGAGAGTCTTCTTTCAACAGTGACACAATTACTTACACTCCGGCTTTCACTCTTGTTTCAGACAACCCCTGAACGCAACATGTTTGTGGGGAATCTGCTTTTGAACCCAATAAATGCGCTTCTAGAGAACCCGCATCGTGCGAAGGTGAACTCGATCAAAAGACACTGTTTCAAAACCGTTTGCCTGGCTGTAAAGTATCACGGACAGGGGTCGCACACACAGAATGCAATATTACAGCATCTCACATACTTTCCGCATTTGAGTGGAGTGATGGCCGAGCTACTTGAAGTGCTTGCCAACAAGTATGACTATCCACAGTTGACAGATGCAATCTTGAAAGAGGTAAGTGCAAAAAAATTCAACGAGAATGATGTGACAGGTCCGAAATCTGTCAGCAACTTTCTTATCAAACTTTCCGAGATTGCTCCTCGTATTACCATGAGGCAGATGTCATTGGTTGCTGTTTTGTTAGACAACAATTCGTTCACTCTTCGGTGTGCGGTTGTAGAAGTGGTTGGAAACATTATCAGCACAATCGCCAGTTCTTCCGAGGATTTCGAGCAGCATAAAGAGAGTGCAAACAGCTACATAGACTTGTTGGAGGAGAGGCTACTGGATGTGAATCCGTACGTGAGATCACGAGCTATCCAGGGCCTTACCAAGTTGACCGAGATGAAGATAAAGTTTGTTGATCGAAGGTTGAAATGGACTAAACTGGCTGTGCAGCACTTGGAGGACCGATCTGGGTTGGTTCGCCGGAATTCCATCAAGTTCCTGTCCCATTTGATAATGACACACCCATATTCTTCTATTAACGAGGAGCGGCTAGAGTTTAGTTCATGGAACTCGAAGCTTGTGATGCTAACGGGAAAGTTAAAGGAGTTACAGCCGGACATATTTGATGAGGGAGATGAGGAAGATAAAAACGAGGAAAACAAAGAAGAAGATGAAGAAGAAAATAGAAACGGGGAAGATAAAAATGAGGAAAATAAAGACGAAGAAGATAAAGATGAAGAAATGGATGATCAAGTAGATGAGGATACAGAGCAAGATACGAATAAGAATTCAGTAATAAATGCGTCGAAGAACCAAGCAGACCCAGAAATGGTTCATAAACTTTTTCTCACCTGGCAGATATACAAAGACTGCACGGTATTCATCAAGGAGATCGAAAAATCCGCAGATATATGTTGCCAGCTTCTTCATTCAAAGTCAAAGCTCGAAATTATTGATGTGATGACATATTTTGTTCTTTTGGATGCATACGGAGTGGAAAATTCAGCAAATGGAGTCAAGCAAATGCTTCACTTGGTTTGGATGAAGGGAAGTAACGAGGAAGGAAACCAGGTGGTGAGCAAATTGATCGAATGCTACAAGACATTGTATTTTAACAGCTCACCTACAGCAACGCCGCTTCAGAAATCGGCAAGCATTGCCAAGAATCTCGTGGAGTTGACATACGATGCGTCAATGGCCGATCTTGCGTCGCTAGAGAAGCTCATAAGCGAGCTTTACGAGACGAAGCTAGTTGGAAAAAGCGTAGTGAAAGTGTTGTGGAGTCTTTTCAAGCAGGACGGGACTCCCAAGGAGTGCAGAAGAGGCTCTATCATTGTTTTGGGGATGCTTGCCTCTGTGAATAACCGAATATCTCTTGAAGGATTGGACCTAATCCTCAAGATAGGTCTTGATCCGGGGGCAAAGGATTGGATTTTGACATCGTTTGCATGCATTGCACTCCGCAGAGCGGTGCCCAAGGATTCCAGCATTGGTTTCAAAATGCTGAAAGAAGAAGAGGCTGTCGAGAAACTCAAAGCGATCTTGCTGATGTACAGCGACGATGGTCAATGGTTTGGAATGGCTGAAGAGGCTCTAAACTCTCTTTTTGCTGTTTCATCTCGCCCAGATATCGTTTCCACAGACGTTTTAAGACAGAAAACAGAGTCTGTGTTTGGAACCAAGGATCCGAACGCGGAGATTGGAGGACTTTCACAGCTTCTCTTCCTCGTGGGACACGTTGGATTAAAAATTGTCATCTACTTGGAGCAATGCGAGGCAGAGTTCAAGAAGAAGCGGATTAATGCGGAAACGAGGAAAAGTGAGCAGCAGAGTGAGCTGGACATGATTGGCGGAACGAACGAAGACGATTTCTCGGATGCGGTGCAGGCGATCAAGGAGAAAGAGCTTCTATACGGGAAAAGCAGCTTGTTGGCAGAATACGTGCCAATGGTTAAGCGAATAGTGGAAGAGCAAAAAGAGTTTGCGGACTCCAGATTACAGAGGCAGGCGGTGCTTTGTCTGTGCAAGCTGATGTGCATTTCACCTCGCTTTTGTCAGGACAACCTTACGCTTCTTCTCAATGTCATGGAGAACTCGAGAGATCCAGTTGTGAGGAGCAATGCGGTTCTTGGACTAGGAGATATGGCGGTCTGTTTCAATAGTATAATTGACACGAATAAGAACTATCTTTATGGGCGCCTCCAGGATCCAGACCTCATGGTGCAGAGGACGTGTCTCATGACAGTGACTTTTTTGATTTTGGCCGGCCAGGTGAAAGTCAAGGGCCAGTTGGCTCAGATGGCCAAGTTGTACGTGAATAAGGACCCGGCAATTGTGGACATGTGCAAGCTTTTCTTCACGGAGTTGGCCACCAAGGAAAATGCGATCTACAATGGTTTCATCGACATGTTCAGTGGCTTGATCACCGATGAAAAGCTTGCCGATGTTGACTTCAATTGCATTATCCGGTTCGTAGTGCCTTTTATTCAGAAAGATAAGCACAGACAGCAGTTGGCAAGCCGGTTGTACCAGCGACTTCTAAAAGCAGAGAGCAACAACGCCTGGAAGAAAACTGCGTTTGTAATAAAGGAGATCATTCCTTACCAGGATTCGACTGCTGCCTCAAGAAAGGACAAGGAGAGTACAAAGGGGAAATTGTACAACATGATCTTCGAGCAGATAGAGAAGGGGTATCAGAAGCCGGACGAGAAGGTATAAAAGTTGGTACTTTGCTGAATTGATTTATTTTCTTAGTCAATTTACTTGCATGAGATAGTTGATTTGCATAAGATAATTATTTGCATCAGATAGTTTTGTGTGTAGGATTGAAGGATTAGTTTATTTGCATGAAACAGATTTGTATTTAGGAATAGCTTATTTGCTTAGTTGATCTACTGGCATGAGATAACTTTTTTGCTTAATCTGTTTGCTTGTTTGATTTATTAATTTCCTTTCACTAGGAAGCATATTAATTAGTCGAAATTTAGTGTCATACCTTTTAGTAATAAGTTACTTGGTTATCATTGAGGCTATTGGATTTAGATCAGAAGTTTTCTCTCAAGTATAGATCCAATAAAGTCAAGTCATGTTGAAGTATTGAGCTTGCAATAGTAGCCTGATAACTTGTATTTGACTCAGGACAGGTGGTTGTACCTGTTGCGGTTGCACTATTTCCAGCTTTTGGGGTTGATTATAAGTTATCCGAGGGAGAAAAATACATGTTTATAGCTTATATTGAGGTATATAAGAGTGAGAGTTTCCAGTAAAAGAGATCTAGTGAAAACGTAATGAAGAAGTGTAATTGACTTAAGACCTGTTTGGATCCTGTATAGCAAAGCTTTCTTAAACCATATAAAGAATTGATGAAATAACGGATACCTTAAACATAGAAGAACCTAATAGGAGGGGTAGTGGTGTTTCAAGAACAGTGAATAATGAATCTGTGTAATAGGTGGGAAAACATAGTTATATTGTGCTATTACGTGTAATACGTTGCACAACATTAACCAGTGACTTGGCTTAAAAGTTGAGAACTTTACTTAAAAAAGATACCAGTGCATATAGTATGTTAAGCTATATTATCAAAGTGATCAGGCACACACTATAAGAAAGCAGCTACCATTACTGAAAAGCATATCTAAATAATGACAATCAATTTAAAGCGATGCCTTATTTGGCTCCGTACTAGTACTACAAGCATAAAAAAGCTATATGGCTGCTTGATATTAGTAACATTATAAGTATCATAATAAAATTGCTGAAGCTACGAACAAAATTGTACTAGGAGCTTCACTATGATGAAATTACTATTTTAAGTTTTAATAAAGCTGTTACCTTAAGCTACAACGAAATCGTTACTCTAAGTTATACCTAAACTACTACTCAGCTATAATGGGATTACTAGTTTAAACTCTAATAAAACTGCTACTTTCAGCTATGCTAAATTTACTACTCTAAGCTATAATAAATTTAATAGTCTGAGCTCTATGAAACTGCTATCTTAAGCCATAATAAAAGTACTACTAAGCCATATGAACTAATGCTTTAAGCTAAAACTATTATTGAGTTGTAACAGAACCACCATTTTCAACCATTATGCTACTACTTCAAACTCTAATAAATCCCTACTCTAAACTCTATCAGATTTCCTACCCTAAACTATTATACAAAACTTGTAAGGATTGTTTTGGATTAAAATGGGAAGCAAATCGACACCAGGCAGCTAGTATACCTGTGAAAATGAAATATCTCACTGTTCAATCCTGCATAGTAACGGTTACAAACTAATGCCATTATAAAATACAATATAAGAACAGATACTATCTTCCAAGCTAGGGGTATCTAGTATTTCTGAATAGCCATACGGCTTTGAGCCTATTTATTTATGAGGAGTGCTTTTGAACAGTAAGATCTGCTCCAAGGCTCAAGAAAGAAAAGTATACAAGGAAAAGAGGTAAAACAAGAGGAAGAATGCACATAATTATATATCTAAACCTGTTGGGTGAAGCTTTCTCTGGTAGAAAACTAAAGCGGTGTAGCATTTCAGATAAGCATTGAGGAGTCTAGTACAACCATTTGAAAATTCAACTCTGTATACTAGATTATCTCCACACTCACGCACTGCACTAGGTAAGTCCACCTGATGTGATTCACCCATCATCTAATAAATGTACATGTAGACGTATGCATCATCCAGAAAAATCATTTCTTAGGCCCGAAAAAATCGCCAGGGCTTTCAAAAACGTCATTTCCTTTCCGAAGTGTGTAATCCAAAGGCAACTGCTTCGAATAGTACCTGTTGCTCTGCAAATGACGCTGCACAAGCTGGGCAAGTCCCTGAATAAACTTGGCGTCTCCGTTGAGCGACTCACACCTAACCAACTTCTCCGGATGCTTCAATTCCTCCTTCATTTCGATATCCACCTCATGAAGTGTCTCGATGTGGTCGGAAGTGAATGCAATTGGGACCACAACTATGCCAGGGACGGGCTTTTCCTCATCCTCTAGAAGCTGCTTTGCAATGTCCTTGGTCTGAGGACCCAGCCAGGGCATTGGGCCAACCTGAGACTGCCACGTAAGCCTATAGGGATTCGAAAAACCCAGTTTCTCCATCACCGCGTAAACGGTGGCGGCAACCTCGGCTGGATAGGCGTCACCTTTCCGGATCACCGACATTGGGAGCGAGTGAGCGCTGAAAAGAACAACTATCTTGCTCCGCTCGTCGGCAGGGAACTTCTCCAACGTGTCGTTGATGTGCCGGGCAAATGTCTCCACAAGGAATGGTTCCTGTGGCCATCTGTCTATTGTCGACCACGTGATCTTGTGCTCCGGGTCCATTTTCTTTGCCACTCTGTACAAGTCGTTGATGGACGAGGCGGTGGTCGAGTAGCTGAACTGTGGGTACTGTGAAAATGCAACAGCCCTGTGCACTCCGTCCTCCAACATCTTCTTGTACGTGTCCGGCATGAGCGGGTTGGCATACCGGAAGGCGACGTACGGCTTGTGAGGTGCTGATTCCGGCATGGTCTTGTCCAAAATCTTGCACACCTCGGCCGCCTGGTATTCGGACCACTTCCTGATGGGCGAGCCACCACCGATTTCCTTGTATCGTTCCTCAATCATCGGCGTACGCCTCCGGGAAATGAAGCTGGCCAAGGGCGACTGGAAAATCCCGAATGGGATCAAGTCACCGTCCGAAAACAAGTTGTAGAGGAAATCGCCTGTCTCCTTGACAGTGGATGGCCCTCCCATATTCATGAAGACAATTCCTGTGGCCGGCTTACCGGTTTTGGTAGCAGAAGTCTCTAGCATCCTGTATGAATTTCTTGAAGAAAGTATGCTTGATCGCAAGGTGGGGATTAATGAAGACGAAGGGCGAAAGTGAAGCATTTTAAGAGGGAATAAAATAAATTAAGCAAACCTTTTCGGGGGGAATAACAAGCCCTATTTATACTGCAAGGGATTTAGCTATGCTTGTGAAGCTGAATGGCTAAGTTAGGGAATTGCAAAATTGTTAAGGTTACAAACAAAACAAGAAAAATGGGACAGGGGGGAGATTTCGGGCAGTTTTCCGTTATTTGGCAAATGCACCTACTCCCTTTATAAAATATCAATAGGGCAATTAAAAGCAATCGAGTTTAAAGATTTAGATATTTTTCAAGCTTTTGGTGTAACTCGCCAGTAAACGAGATGATTTATACAGCAATTTATTAGTTCACTATAATTATATCGTTGAACTATTTATATTTTCAAGATTTGAAAAAAAATGAAATAAAAAAAAATGAAATAAATGAATAGAGATAAAAAAAAAAGAATTAAAATATATAAAATAAATACAAAAATAAAAAATGTCTGGGCAGAGATGTTAGGTATCTCCCCGTGTTGGTATTCGTATATATTCATATGCACGCAATTTATACTACAATTATTTACAATTTCGCATACCATCGGCCTTTAAGAATCTGCGTAAATGTCATTCGACATCAACTGGGAGACAATTTACACGGATGAAGGCCTGAGGGCCTCTCTAAAAGATTTCCTCAATGAAAAGCTCACATCGATTGATTTACCTAAATACATGAAAGATCTACAGATAGTGGAGGTGAACTTGGGCTCGAAATCACCTAGGCTCACCATTCGGGACATAGACTATCCATTTGCGGAGTTCTATCAGCAGGATGATACAGAATTTGACCAAAACAGTGCCAACATGCCAAACAGGCCAGATAAGGATAACAGGAATAGAAGCCAAAGTATCACGAATGCGGAGCAAAGAAAGCGGAAGCACGCAGTATTGAAGCCGCAGGTAGTGAAGAAGACGGTGTCGGAGTCAAGTTACCCTCTACGGAGTGCGGGATTACGTACATCTTCACCAATTGGCATTCATTCAACAGCAGATCTCTTTATGCCATGTCCAGGCTCGCCCTATCTGCCAGGGCTGCACAACGGGGTGGGGATTGGTGCGTTTGGTGCCAGGGAGGGTGATGCAGGCTCGCAGAATGGGTCGCTGGGGTCCTCTATAGAGCCAAATGTCAGCATTGATGGCATTCAAAGTGAAGAAGCCGGCATAAAGGCCCCTCTGGAGACCTTGCAGGCAAATCCCATGGCCTCACAAGAAAGCCGAAGTGCAGCTGAACAGAATACGGGGCCAGAAGTCCGTACGGATGGCAAAAATGAGAGAAACAGCACGGGGAAAGGTGAAAATGACATACAGTTCACACTGGACTTGGAATGGGGCTCAAATATATACGTCGAGGTTACTTGCAGCCTGATGGTCAACTACCCATCGCCTGGCTTCATAACATTGCCTGTGCGACTAAAAATTAGCGATTTGACGATTCACTCATTGGCTGTGTTGGCATATTTGAAGCACCGTGTGTTTGTCTCGTTTCTGTGCGATCTCGATGAGGATTTCGACGCGGCCGACGCCGATCCTTTGAAAGCGACGCGTCGCTCCACGGTCACAGACGCGTCGACGGCGGACGGGTTTCTAAACACCGAGGACTTGGGCTCTGAGAGCGGAAACAGGGTGGATATCATCAAGAATATGAAGATAGAGGGCGAGCTTGGCGACTACAGAGAGAGCGTAGGAACTCCCAGTGAATCGAGAAGCAACTCTCGTGGCCCCAAACAGCAAAACGGTGAAATTAACACTGGCCCGCGGACCAGGTCGTATACAAACGAGATAAATCATCACCGCATGTACTCATCGAGCTTGAGTGAGAAGGAGAGGTTGACGCTACAGAGTTGGAGCGCATCCATGACCGATAAAGAGGGCGCAAATGGTGTTGATGGAACTGGAAATGGGTCTGTGTTGCGGAATATAGGGAAAATCGAGAAATTCCTACTTTCTGCGTTGCGGAAGGTTCTGGTGAACGAGTTGGCGTGGCCAAGCTGGATTGAGATTGATATGGATGAGGACGAGGAGGAGGAATAAGTTAGTTATGGTGAAGACGGTGCAGATGTGCAAGACGGTGCAAGAGTGCAAGATGGTGCGTCGATCGACCTATAGCGACGGAATTGATAGACCGACAGGAGCGAAAAAAGAGCAAAAAAAACGTTGGAGCAATGTGGGGAATAGAGGGCACAAAAAAAAGAGAAAAAAATAATAGAGCGGAAAACAGAAAGGAGGATGATGATATGAAAAAAAAAGTACTCAATTAAAAAAAAGATATGGGACCAGAGATTAGGTTTTCTCGTAGATTACCATATCTATGATATTTTTTCATGAATTCAAAACCAACGGACATCACGGAGCGTGCACAATGGAGGGGCTTGCACGTATTAGGCAATTGAAGGGCTATGTTTGGCTGTTCAATGGGCGAATTGGGAGTGTAAGAGGTCAGAGAGCTTACAAGGGAATAGCATGCGAGTTCAGACAGAAGCGGGCACTCTCGACCGAAAGGGGAAATAACGAGAACCATTATAAGAATCTCAACTTGGCGCCAAGTGCAAAGCTGCGGGAGATCAAAAGAAGTTTCAAAAAGCTGAGCATGAAACTCCATCCGGATAAACTACGATCGCAAAAACTGAGTGAGGAAGATTTGGAGCGCAAGAAGGAAGATTATATGCGGATCAAGCGGTCATACGAGGTGCTCTCAAACCCAGAAAGGAAGCGCGAGTATGATCGGGCGTTGGCGACAAGGCAGGCGCGTACGGCGCAGCAGCAGGCCGTGTTCAAATCGCGCAGTGCGCCCGGGTACCATTACACAAAGTACGGTGAGAGGGCGCGGATGCACGGGCGGGCGCCGGATTTTAACAAGGAGCGGTACTTCAAGTGGAACATGGCGAACGAGCAGCGCATGCGCGAGCGCAAGATTACGCAATTCGGCGATCTTTTCCACCACGATTTGAACAACATTGATCTTTCGCTGGGGGTGCGCAAGGACCTCCGGCGGTTTGCGCAGGAATTTGACGACAAGGCGCGGCAGCGCGAGATGAGGTTTCTAAGGCAGCTTGCGCTTACGGTTGTGGGGCTAATGGCGCTATGGGAGCTCACGTTGGGCCAAGCGTGGGATGCCCACGGTGGCAAAAAGGCAGCAAAGGTTTCGAGGGATGCACAGAACGTGGGCCGGCAAATCGAGCCCCCGCAGTACGGAAATAACGAGTACAGCAATATGATTATTGCAAATGCATTGGGGGAAGAGAAAGAGAGAGAGAAAGAGATTGAATTGAAGAGGGAAGAGGATCGGCAAGTTGGCTCGAAAAATGAGATGCGAAGTGAGATAAGAAGTGAGATACGAAGTGAGATATAAAGTGAGATATGAGTGATATATGAAGTGAGATACGAAGTGAGATATAAAGTGAGATATGAGTGGTAGTCTAAAGGAATACACCAACCAGCTTAAACAACTTTCTGGTATACTGATTCTACATAATTTTTGGTTCAGAGAACAGAACCACAATCACAGAAATTGTTAGGCGGAAGAAATTGCAAAATCAGCTGTTGGGCTTTGCAATGGACCAGTCACATTGATCATCATAGATAAGTTGAGAGTTCAATGATTCAGACGCCATAATATCAGCTTACCACATTTAGTTCAATTCTTGCATTTCCATCTATTTTTGTGGTTCTTGTTACCTACTTCATTAAGTTGCACATCCACAAACCCTCATTCTCTCTTTTTAGGGCCGTGGCGAGTTTAATTAGGGGAAGGTTTGATCTGGTCACTGTTATAGCCGATTGAAGGCTTTCAATTTCCCTGATACAATACTTTGGTATGGTCGTGGGCTACAGCGTACATTCGAGCATTCTGTATGGCATTGTTTAATACACCATGCAGCACTATTCAATTCAGTATACACTATATATTATGATACAGCACTATCTATTATGATACCGCACTATTTATTATGACACAGCATTATCTATTATGATACCGCACTATTTGTTTTGATACAGCATTATCTATTATGACACCGCACTATTTGTTATGATACAGCACTTGTTATTAGGTTTCAGATGTATGCACTGGCAGTAAATCCGGAATTGCAACACCATATATAATTCCAGATAATAAAATAAAACTTATTTGACCATCACATCAATATCAACAAAAATTTGCTCCATTTAGCACTAGATGGTGACAAGGAAAGTTCATCTGGGCTTGAATCGCTTGGAAGTTGCTGCTTTTGGTAAATTTAATCGCAGCTCGTTGTCACTTACTGAAGGTGGCATTACATTACCGGCTTTTTGAAATTTGTCCTGCTGAAAGTCAAAAGAACGACGAACGGAAGTTAAAATATCATTGCTGTAAGTGCCGAACAGCTAAGTGAAAGACAACTGTTATAGTAATGCTATAGCAATGCATGGAAGTATCTAGGCATTAATGAAAGTACATAGATATTTATGAAACTACACTGATATCCATAAAATTACATTGAAGTACATCAATCATACCCTTGTAATATCCAAGTATTTAGGGACTTGCTTTTTTGATTACATTCTTGATATCCTCTAATTTAGAGCCAGAAAGGCGGTTATATTGGCACTGTCAGCACCCATTTCTCTCATTTGTGCATCTATGTGATATCTAGTTTGCCTTTTCTTGAATCTGCAGACTTTGTTCTCATATTTTGAACTTCACCCTCACAACACTACAGCTTTGAGTGCTCGCATTACAAAGCACCAATATCAACTCATAGATTACAGGGAACTCATGATAGAGTTTGTTATTTTGCCAGTAAGCATATCGTATGAATGAAGTGCTTTTACATTTGAAATTGTGGTACCTTTCACCATTACTGGCTGCCAGATCTAAATTTCTAAGATCAAACCAAGGCTATCGGACTTAAGCCAATCAAAGCAAGTTAGCATCCACTACTCTCTGGATCAATATGGCAAAGCGTTGGGCTGTATAACCTCATCCCATTCAATGTAAGGATCATTTCGTGGTTACATAGTGGAGTGCTAAACGGATAAAGATAAACGAAAAGCATGTGTAGGGTAATATAGTAGTAGATAATTTGTAGAGTATTTCATAACTCTTTATGGAATTTCACATAGGATTTCATACTGACTCGAAGTATTTCAGATTTTTTAAAGTAGTACTTCTTTGAAGTATTTCACATTCTTTTAAAGTATTCCTACTGCTTTACAGTATTCACATTTCTTCAGATTAATTCACACTTCTTTATTCATATTTCCATAGAGACTTTCACCTTTCATAATGCAGCTCTATAAAAACCACAGAGTAGAGTTATAATATTTCAGAATTTCGGCACTGCCCAAGCTGTGCAGGACAGTCACAAAAGTTTAGTGAAGATACAAGAACTTTAATGTGAACCAACATACTTATACCCAACATATGACCAACTCAACAACAATCCTACTACTCAAAGCCCTACTAAAACTCTAAACCGTACACTTAAAAGTAAATAAAAGCAAAACTAACGCATAAGGCATTACACATGAAGATGTCAGGTTATCGTTCAATCGTAAACAAAAAAGAAGCCAGCGGTGAAACAGGTTCTACCACTTAGAACTCACTACTCAAAGCACATAGAGCAGCACCAACAGACGAACCGTCCTTGGCGATGTTCACGTGCAATCTTCTCTCACCCTTAGGACCAAGCTGGGTCTGGGCAATGGCATCTCTCATCATAGTTCTGAAACCAGGGTAGAACTCGACGACGGAACCATCGGCACCAACATCAACGTTGACATTGTGACCGTCCAAGGCGTGACTCTTGAGCAAGATGGCACTGATTGGAACGGCGGCCAAACTGGAAGATCTGTGTGCAATGGCTCTGGTCAATCTCTGGATGACAACTCTCTCCTCAACGGTGGTTGGAAGACGAAGCATCTGCTCGAGCTTCAACTCGGAGGCCTTCAAATCGGTGGAGTCATCGATCTCGAACAACGACATAGCCTCGGTGTCCAAGTCCCAAGGAGTTCTCAAACGATGAGGCAACTTCTCCTCGGTTCTGTACTGCTGCAAGACCAAACCCTCTCTGTACAAATCAAGGAGGATCTGTCTCAAGATCTCACCCATGAACATTCCACTCACACGCTTCTCGAACAAGTGGAAGCCAGGGTTTGGACTCAACTTGTCCACCTGCTCGTCCCATTTGGTGTTTGGCAACACTCTCAACTTGTTGTCGAACGAACCCCACTCCGTGTTGATCACCATCTTCCTCACACCCTTGGCCTTGAGCTCGTCCCTCACGTTCTGAGGCAACTTCGTGATGTTGTTCAAGTCCTCCTCGTATGCTCCGTTGGTACCAGTTCCGAAAATGCATCCGATCTTGGTCTTTCCCTCCTTATCGGCACCGGTGTAAGATCTGGCCAAAAGAGTACCAACAGTGTCGTTGGCAAGAGCAGAAACCACGACTGGAACCTTCAGAGCGTCCAAGTGGTACTGGAGAAGCTTCACGACATCCTTGCCAATGCAGTCTGGGATGTTGAAGTGCTTCGACCATCTGGTCAAAGTACCGGAGTCCAACGAGGTCTGGTCGATAGGGAAACTGAAGGTGAATCCCATCTTGAGCCTGTTGCCCGACTCCACGGCGTTCGAGTGGTTCTCCTTGACGAAGTCCTGGATCTTCTCAGCCATCCAGCGGAAAAGCTCATCGCTGGTTCCCTTCATGAGGTCGACTGGAATTGGGTTCTTGGCCTGGACCAAGTCGAACGTGTGGTCTCCGTTCAAGGCGACGGAAACAACCCTGAAGTTGGTTCCACCCAAGTCGATGGCCAACAAAACACCCTTCTCCTTTCCTGTTGGGATTGATGTCACGAATGTTGGGATCATCAACAAAGCCTCTGGGTCGTTCCTAACCTTCAAGCCCTTGTCGGCACACTCGATGAAGAACGACACGGCCTTCTTCAAGAACTCCTCTGAGACCGAGAACTGCTTCTCGATGTCCTCCACACGAGTTCTCACCTCTCCTGTAAGCATAGGTGGTTCTGGCATGTCTGTATGTTTTTGACTGTGTTATCTAAGTATGTTGTTGCTGTTGTTATAGAAAAAGTCTAGTGAATCTTCTGCACCCGAATGTTTGCAAAGCCCACTTCTATCCTTGGAATAAAACAAGATCAACCTTTGAAAGAAATCTGAAAAGAGAGAAAAGAAAACTTGAAACAGAAGATACGAGATCCCGGCAAGCGAAAAAAAGGTTAAAACACAGGCAGGAAAAAAAAACGGAAAACCACCAGATTTATATAGTTACCCGACTGCATTTCGCATACCCCACCAAAAAGGTCACAAAAAGAGAAAAACTGGCGTTTTTTGGATTAACAGGTAGGGGGAAAAAGTGGGTATCAATGCAGAAAGTAAAATTTGAAGGATCGGGGTGATTTTTCACCCCACTAATAGGCAAGGCACCTGCACGGTGGTCAAGGGGGATGGAAAATAAAAGTTTTTATGTGGACAAAGTGGACTGTTGCACAATAGGAAGGGAAAATCTGCCCCGCGCAACCAGCGAAAATACGAGTGTGTGAAAGAGAAAAAAATTTTCCGCAGGTGTGAGTGTGCAAAAGTCGATGACTCCGTGCGGGCCGGATTCAACTGGTGCGCAGGGGGTGGGCGCATCAATCGTGAGACGCATCTGCGCTCAACTTTGCTTGGCGCTCCAGTATCTACAGGTGCCAGCGAGCGCGAGCGGGGCCAACGAGCACTGACAGCGCCAACGAGCGCAAACAAGCACCAACAGCGCCAACAGCGCCTGCACACGCCAACAAGCGCCTGCACCACCAGCGCCACCATGTTATATGGAGTCCGCATCATAACTCCAAATTCCCTTCTGCGAGTAATCTCTGGGGTCTGGAGATTATAAACAATAATAAATACAGAAAGACTCGTTGTCTGATTAACAGCGCACCAGACTTTTCTCGCTCAGGATGATTTCCGCATGGTGTGCCTCCGGATTAACTTCCTTCTTCGTCGACGGCGCCGGTATTGTGCCGCTCAATAAGCTCTGGCGCGAGTTTCCCCCCTGCCCGTAATAAAACAATGCACTTTGTTTCTCCGCGCCAGTGCCCGCACTCGCTATTGTTGTGTCTCGCGGTCTATGGATTTCCGAGTTGTTTTTCCGTGTCAGTTGAGAGTCTTGACAGCTTTTGCTTTAGCAATTTATTCTATTTTATATAGTCCTGAATTCGTTAGTACAAAAACGAACCGCAACCGTTAAAACGCCGATTGCTTCATCTTCTTTCTCCTTTCTCCTTTCTCCTTTCTCGGGAACTCCACCTAAAATTTCTTAAAGGCCAACACAAATCAAATTTGTTCCGAGCTTTGCGCGCCGGATCTGCTTCCGGCATGTCAGGCGCTTTTCATGGCCGCTGGCCGCTGGCCGCTATCCGCCGCTGGCTGCTTAAGCAGTCAGCTCATTGGCGCTGCGGGAGCCGCAGAGCACTACCATCCTTTATTTTAGCGCAGGCTGCCCAGCGCCCGGATGCGCCGAAATCCTTGAAACCCTGGCACCCTTCCTATGCGGATCTTCTATGTTCGCTCACACGTAGCAGCGCAGCCCGTAGAGGATCCCGCGAGATCCCAGCTTAGTCATCTAGGTACTTTTTTTTTTTGTTCGTGGGGCAACTCCAGGTACACCTGTGCACCTCGTTTTGGAATTTCGTGGGGAAAAAATTCGCCAGGTGACTCAAGCGTCTATATATGTCCACAGTAGCGCTACTATGGGGTAGTATGGGGAAATGGTAATTTAATATAGAGAGCAGGGGCTCTTGGCTCAAGCCGTAGTCTCATCATTTTTTCATCTTTCACATCTAATATAGTCCTATGGAAAGGATTGGCCTATCTTGACCTATAATTTCGAGATTAAGTGTGAAGTAAAAGGTAGTCTAATTAGTATCAGTCTTCATGACACTCAGCCTGGTCCATACAAATCCAGACCAATATGCCCTATGCCTTGAATACTTGCTCTTTGATTCTTATAATCTGATCCATCTGTGGTATATGTACAGTTGTATATCACAAAAGTATGGAGAACTCCTGAAACTGAACAAAAATATCTCTCATTAAATTCTTGGATCATGTTTAATGGAAAATCCTTGTGCTGACAAGTTGAAGTTTGGCTTGAAAAGCAGAGAATGAAAAAAAGTGCAAATAATTAGCGAGAAAAAAAAAAAAAAAAAACAGCAAGCTTTGCTGAGCTAACTTTACTTTCGCACATTTTTCTCTGGATTCCACTGTGTATACAGTTATATTACACTAAAATGCTTTAAACACATTATTCAGTTTGCTTTTATATTCAGTTGATTGTCTACGTGGAGATGTTGGCCTTTGAAATAGTGACAATGTCAGAAAGCACAGTCGTAACCTCTCATTAAATGCTAGCATTACGTAAGCAAGCACAATAATCATGCCATGATAAATGAAGCAGTGACACATTCAATAGAAAGAGTGCATTCTAACTTTGGCCAACCATTTTTGAAATTCAAGGATTTGATTGAATGGATTGATAAGATGGTGAAAGAAAAAAAGGAGAAGAAAAGAAGGAAAAGAAAAGAAGGAAAAGAAAAAGAAAGCAAAGAGAAAGAACGAAACGAAAAAGAAGAGCAAGGATTCAAGTGAAAAAAAGTAAACTTCAAGTTTTTCAAACTGCCATCTTGCCCTGTGTAAGGAGCAACAAGAGCAACAAGAGCAACAAGTTCAATCGTTACAAATCAATTCTGTTGGCCCTAAACTTACTCAGGATATGACTTGTTCACATGTCCACACTTCTTGCAGGTCCTTGCATTGATGTCGGAGTCAAACCTGTCAATCGTATCCTTCACCTGGGAGCCCAAATCGTCACATCGGAACTCCCCCTCGTAGACTTGAGCCCCGCATTTGCTGCAGTACCATCTCATCTTGTCCTTGACGCCCTCTGGTCGATCCTGCTCCACAACTATGCCAACCGTGTCCTTGTATCTAACGGGGCTGTGCGGGGTGTTGGCAGGGAGCAAAAAGGACTCGTTCTGGCCGATTTCGATGTCCCTGAACTCGCCCTCGTCCACAACCTTTAGTGTGATGGTCCCCTTGTACTGGTAGAACCACTCTGGCGTGGTATTTATGTGGTAGTCCGTTCTTTCATTCGGGCCTCCAATAATCATCACTGTAAATCCACCCCTGTGCAGGCAGAAGTTGTTGACGGGAGGTTTCAAGAGGTCTCCGTGGTCCTGAAGCCATTTTGGGATGTTGATTGGAGCCGGGAGCATTTTTATTGTACAAACTGGGAAGGAGAAGTAAATGTTGTGAAAGTAGCCAAGCCCAGAAAAGGAGCAAAATACTGTGAAAATGGCCAAGCTGAAAGAGGGGCAATATAAGTGATTTCAGAAGGGTGGTTGGTTTCAGAAATGCTGATAATGTCCAGGGTATATTCAACTGAATTAGAATGGTAAATAAGAAGAAGATGTCGTAATATTGAATATCTTCAAGTATACTTTCAGAATATGTAGAGGATAATTTTTAGAGAATCCCTCCCACCTATTTATACATGGGATTGGAAGAAAAAAAAGGAAGCCGAAATAAAAACTAAAGAGCTCGAATTTAATTTACGCAAAACCAAATATCCTAAGAAAAATATAAAAAACAAAAACCAAAAAAAAACAGAATAAAGCTGTTTGTATTGGCGCCCACAGTTTATGCGTACTTACCGCATTCGGCCTGAAAATCATATAGCCTACATTAAAGTGTTACCTTTCCTTATTTCCTGGCCAATCACAGCTCTGCTCTTTCTGGAATGCATCCGGGTTCGTCCATTCCAAGTTTGGCTGCAAGACCTTGTTACAGTGGAAGAGTCACCATTATGAAGGTGAAAATGAAGAAGTTTAAGGTATGTATTTATGCGATATTGCGGCCAAGGCGCCTGCGCTCCGCAAGACATGTGCGGGTTTGCGCCTCTCAAGCGCCAGGCCAGGGCGCTGTAGCGACTCGACAGTTGATCTGAAGATACCACTTTTAGACACGAAATACGGGAACGGAGATGTATATATATGACTGGATTTACATAACTGCATATACATGGCCGGATCATTTGCTTGATTACATGGTAATTTAGATGCAGGCGCATATATTCAACCATTCGTTGTACAATTTCGCAGGCTGATGAAATGGTTTTAGTCATTTTATGTTATGGCGCAATTGCGGTACGGTTGCGCGCGCACAGGATTATCATGCAAAATCCTCAGTTGCCTTTCTAAGAAGATGAAAAAGTGAAAAAGTAAAATGTAAAGTAAAAAAGTGAAAAAGTAAAAAGTGAAAAAGTGAAA
>MDSB01000005.1:58360-82505 GCA_001754015.1 Brettanomyces anomalus
ATTCCCTAAATATTGCGCACTCAAAAATAAAGTCACAGAAAAGTAGAAAAAAGTCATTACACAGACGCGTCGAAAAAGGACTGCCTCACAGGCTGGGAGGGAAGGAGTCAAGAATTTTTAGCCCCAAAAAAACAAAAAAAAACGGAATCATCGTTTCCCTATTCATTTAGACTTCCGTATTACTGAGAAATGATTAAAGCCACAGACTAAAGCCTCTCAATAGGGGAAAAAAGAATAAGATAAAAAAGTAAAGATAAAAAAATAAAGATAGAGAAATAAAGAGATGAAAAAATAAATAACTAAGAAATAAAGAGATGAAAAATTAAATAACTAAGAAATAAAGAGATGAAAAAATAAATAACTAAGAAATAAAGTCAAAAAGAAAAAAGAATTATAGAAAAAAAAAAAAAACTATGCTATGAAATAAAGAGATGAAAAAATAAATAACTAAGAAATAAATAACTAAGAAATAAAGTCAAAAAGAAAAAAGAATTATAGAAAAAAAAAAAAAACTATGAAATAAAGTCAAAATAAAATAATACAAATAAAAAATGAAAGTACAATAAAAATTTTTTAATTAGTCAACGATGAAGTAAGATATAAATAGGAAGGCATCGCTCTTTAACACTCAAGAGAGGAGACCGAAAACAGTATTCAGGCAAAGCAGGCGTGAAAGCAAAGACCGAACAGGAAACCCGTCTCCTCCCACTGTGATGTTCAGAACCCAACTACTCAAGAGCTGCAATTGTTCACTTTTAGCCGGTATAAAATCCCCAAAGGCAGGAAATATCGTGAAATCATCATCACTGGCAGTTCGTTCGGCGTCAAGAAGATTTTCAGTGATGTCCAGTCAGCAGCAAAAGATGGCGACGCCTTGCAAAGTGGTGCCTGCAAGCAGAATAGCGCAGAAGTACCTCAAAGACGTGCAAGAACTCACATCAAAGTTGGACAAGCCTTTTACATTGGTGGGCTTGTTGGCCAATAACGACCCAGCGGCCAAGCTATACGCAAACTGGACTGGGAAAACAGCCAGCAAGCTGGGCTTCAACTACAAGCTAGTGGAGATCCCGCAGAAGGACCAATTGGAGGAGGAGATTTACCAGGCAAACCGAGATGACGACGTTGACGGAATGATCGTGTACTTCCCGGTGTTCGGCGACAGGCAAGACCAGTATTTACAGCAGTGCGTCTCGATAGACAAGGACGTGGAAGGGCTCAACTTCCAGTACATCTCCAACATGTACCACAACGTGCGGTTTTTGGACAGCGAGCACAAGAAGAAGTCCATCTTGCCGTGCACTCCTTTGGCCGTGGTGAAGATCTTGGAGTACTTGGGCGTTTACAACAACATGTTGGACTACGGCGACAGGCTCTATGGGAAGACGGTGACGATCGTGAACAGGTCGGAGATCGTGGGCCGTCCATTGGCCGCACTATTGGCCAACGATGGCGCTACGGTGTATTCTGTGGACATTAACGACATTCAGCTCTACGAAAGGGGCGATGGTCTCCGCTTGAAGCAGCACCAGGTCAAGGAGTGCGGCAAGAGTCTCGAGGAGTGTGCAAAGAGCTCCGACATCATCATCACGGGCGTTCCGTCCAAGGACTACAAGTTCCCGACAGAGTACATAAAGAGAGGGGCCATACTCGTGAATTTCTCGAGCGAGAAGAATTTCGACGGCGAGGCAGTGAAGCAGGTCGCCTCTATGTACGTTCCTATGATCGGCAAGGTCACGATTGCCATGCTTCTTCGAAACTTGCTCAGGTTGAGGATCAACAAGTATGGGTCGTTAGAGAAGGCCAAGCAGGAGGAGCAGGAGCAGGAGCAGGAGGAGCAGAATGAGTAGAATGAGCAGAATGAGCGGATGGGGGCAGAACTAGGTATGCCGGGCTTACACAGGAGGCCGATTAGATAATGAAGAAGCACATCGTGTCGCTAACGTGTGCATTGTGTGTATATAATATAACAAGACAATCGAGCAATCATAATAATGAGGCGGGAGGAACTGTGTAGACTACGGGAGTCCGAGAGTCCGATCTACTCCGTTGAGCTGGATGACTGATATTTGGGATCGAGAACTATGGGGTGGAAAATTCGGCTCGTATAAATCCAAGTTGAGGAAGAGGGTGAGATGAGGATTAGAATGATACGGAAAAAAGTAGCGAGAGATGAGAAATAGCGAGAGATCGAGAAATAGCGAAAATTATGAAAAATATGAAAAATAGCGAGAAATGAGAAATAGCGAGAAATGAAAAATAGCGAGAAATGAAAAATAATGAGCGAATTTACGAGCAAAAATAATTTCAAGTATGGGGAAAGCGTTTAACAAAGGTTCCCCAAAAAGTCTCAGTAGCTGGCCAACAGACTAACAGAGCACTACTGGAGTTCCACCAACACAAAGTGTACAGCTTAGAAAACCAATTGCGAGCCATAGTCGCTATTTCACGGACCAATTTCAAAGCACCCAGACAACCATGCCAATTCCAGTGGTTCGAACCATCAAAGAAGTCAGACAGTACCGGGAGAAGTGGAGGAAAGACGGCCACAAAGTCGGCTTTGTGCCGACCATGGGGTTCCTTCACCAGGGCCACCAGAGTCTTGTGAGGAGATCTCTCAGCGAGAATGACTTCACTGTGGTGTCGATCTTTGTGAATCCTTCGCAGTTTGCTCCGGGCGAGGATCTCGACGCCTATCCTCGGAATCTCGAGCACGATCTCGGCGTGTTGGCCGAGGTGGCGAAACAATCTGACTCAGGCCGGGCCGTCAGCCTTGTCTTCGCACCTACCGTGTCAGAGATCTATCCATCCGGAATTCCCTTGGATGTGGCCAGCCAGAAAGGCGCTTTTGTCAACGTGGTGGGTGTCAGCGAGCAGCTGGAGGGAAAATGCAGGCCTGCTTTCTTTAGAGGCGTCACTACCGTGTTGGCAAAGCTATTCAACATCGTGGAGCCAACGAACGCATACTTCGGCCAGAAGGACGTCCAGCAGACCGTCGTGGTCCGCAAGATGGTCGCGGATCTCTTCTTCAACTTGAACATCACCGTTCTGCCTATCGTCCGTGCCGATTCCGGCTTGGCCCGCTCTTCCAGAAACGCATATCTCTCAGATCCAGTCAAACAGAAGGCCACAGGCTTGTACCGGTCACTCAAAGCGGCCAGAAACGCCTACGAGACGACACACGAGCTCAACGTCGCCAAGTTGACGCAGCTGGTGAGAGACACAATCCAGTCGGCATCGCCAGCGTTCAAGATTGACTACATTGCTTTCAACGACCCGGACGACCTCCACTACATCGAGTCCATCGACACGTCGAAGGGCTGCATCCTTAGCATGGCCGTCTATGTGCCCAACGACTTCAATGACGAGGCCAAGGGGACCACCAGGCTTATAGACAATGCAATATTTGGAGCTTTGCGGGCTAGGAAAAGCTCGTAGTGTAATTAGATAGGTGGAGAGATTCGGAACTTGCACATTTGCACTTGCTCGCACTAGTGGTGCTTGTGAATTTTCAATTTTTCTACTATTTTTCTTCAGTCCTTGCGCATTTATTATTATATCTTTTTTAATTTTGAATCTTTGCTGTATTATGGAAGTCCTCGCCTGATATGTAACATTTGCTGTATCATAGAAGTTGTTATTTGATCTACCTCAATTGAGATTGACGTATCATAGAAGTTGTTATTTGATCTACCTCAATTTGAAGCATTTGCTGTATCATCTAGTTCTTACTCATTTGCTTTATCATTTAATCCCTATTCATTTAGTATATTTTATTTCTTTTAGTCTGAAATCTTTGCCGTATCATACAGTCCCTATCATTTTTTCCAAATCACTACATTCGCTGTATCATTTACATTACTTTTTTGTTTGTTTTGCTGTATCTCTAATCATTATTCATTTATATTCACTTCACCCTTGCTTCCTTATTCATCGTGCATTTTTCTCTCATGACATTAGTTGATTACATCCCACACTTCTTCCTTATCATCCAAACAAACTCCGTAATCAGACGTTTATGCAAAGGCAACAACTGGGCAGTCCTCTGTCAGAAAATCACAAGAACTGGGTCTTCCAAGCTGAGGACACATGGAAAGTATCCTAACCATGCTGTATTACCGGCAAAGATATCTCCAACAACTACTGGATGTAAAACTTTCAAAATTGACGGTGCAACTGCAGTTCCAGATGTCAAATTATAGTCTCGAGCAGCAAATCTTAGCTAGGTATGCCACGCATCCTGAACATCACCAGCTTGTAATTTGGAATTCCATCCCTATGCTAAAAACCTTTTTATATGTTGTGTTGTGGATCTTCATCTGTGTAAAGGACAAAATCCTTGGACTCTGGCAACTCACTCTCAATTTACACAGCGACATGTCGCTCTCTGTCCAGCCAACAGAGTGCTCTGTAATATTCGGCCTGTGCAATTAAACGCTAAGCACATTTCCGTCATTGGAGCCGGCTAGGTTCTCTTGAGAGCTGATGATAGTTCTTCTGTTCTTGGAAGTTGATCTCTTCTACTGATCGCTTCTGCTCATCTCTTCCCATGGTGGAAGCTTGCTAAACACGATAATGTCTGCAGCTGCTTCACTCACACTGCCTCTTCTCACGCTCGACCGCAATTAGGTCAGCAAACTCGGCCTCGACCCGCCTCTGATGCTCGATTGTAGACTCGGCCCGGTTCCACCTGGCGTAAAACACAGAGCCGTAGCGCACAAGCCAGGAGCCATCGACAGCAGTGGCATAGTTGGCATGCTGCATCTTCCCCGTGAGCACAACCTCGTGGTACACAATGTACCTGGGGAGGTCACCCATGCCGTAGAGCGCCGAGGTCGGGTGCAAGGCCATCTCTAGCCCGCTCCTCATGTGCTGGTAGGTGCCGTACTTCTTGAACACAGCGGCATTTTGGAAGTACGCTGCACACACGCATTCCCTAACAAGGTCCCAGTTGTCACCCGCAGACTCATGGATGTTGCAACCGGCGGCCCTCATGATGTCGGCCAACTGTCTTCGCACCTCCCTCACCCTCTTTAGCGACCTGTACTGCAAGAAGCTCTGCTCGCACCACCTCTTGCTCCACCCGTGGCTTGCAAACTGCTTGTACACGTTCAACAGCGTGAGGTGGTCACTCTCCGCGACCTGGAACCGCTCCCTGACGCGATCGGACCGCTTCTGGAGGCTGGAATCGCCCACAGGCCGCACAAACACGTTGGGGATCGTGAGCATCGAGGCCACCGTCAACATCTCGCTCGCACAGTGGAACCTCTGCAACGCCGACAGGATGAGCATCTTGGCGAGGGCCGGATCGACTGGGAACTTGGCCATCTTGCCGCCCAAAGCCGTGAGCTCGCCGAAATTGTCCAACGCCCCTTCTGCCCAGAGCTCGTACTGGGCAGTGCCGATAGCCTCAGCAGACGGCCGGTCCAAGAAGGGGAACTTCGCCACGTCCGCCACCCGAAGCGACTTGAGGAGCAAGACCGTGTTGTTCAAGTTTGTCAACTGGACCTGTGGGATCGGCTCGGCGAACATCTCGCGGGTGGCCTCTCCATACGTGTACATTCGGAAGCACTTGCCAGGAGCCGTTCGGCCTGCTCTTCCGGCCCTCTGGTTGGCCTGGGCCAGCGAGATTGGCACGGTCTGCAACACGTCCATGCCGAGCCTTGGGTTGTACACCTTGACCTTCATGAGCCCCGTGTCCACGACAAACTCCACGCCGTCCACCGTGAGCGACGTCTCCGCGATGTTTGTGGACACGATGCACTTGCGGTGGTCCGACGTCTCGAAGATCTTCGCCTGCAAATCCGCAGGGAGCATCGAGTAGATCGGCAGCACGTCCAACGGTGCCACCGTGCTGTCCAGCTTCCTCAAATTGGACAGCTGCTTTTCGATCTCCGTGCACGTGACCGCGATGTCCTCCTGGCCCGTCATGAAGACCAAGATGTCTCCCCTCTTGTTGTCGCTTCCCATGTGGATCCGGATTGCCTGCCCCACGGCCGCCTCCACATAATCCACCGGGGGAACCCGCAGAAACTCGATATCCACGGGGAAAGTGCGGCCGGCGATCCTGAACTGCTCCGCGTGCCCAAAGAACCGCGAAAACTTGCCGGCGTTCATCGTTGCCGACGTGATGATCAGCTTCAAGTCCCTCCGCCGGGCCAAGACGCCCTTAAAGAGCCCCAACAACACGTCCGTGTTCAACGACCGCTCATGCGCCTCGTCCATAACGATGCACGTGTACTTGTTGAGGTCCCCGTCGTCCAAGAACTCCCGCAACAAGATTCCGTCCGTCATGAACTTCACCTTCGTGCTCTTGCTGGTGTGGTCCTCGAACCGGATCGAGTATCCAACCGTCGTCCCCAGCTGCACGTCCATCTCATCCGCCACTCTCGACGAGACTGACATCGCTGCCACTCGCCTGGGCTGTGTAACGCCGATCATACCCTCTTTCCCGTACCCTGCCTCGTACAAGAACTGCGGGATTTGCGTGCTTTTTCCCGATCCCGTCTCTCCAATCACAACCAGCACCTGGTTCTCGTGCACAGCCCTCAAGAGCTCCTCCCTGACCGCGTAAGCCGGCAAATGCTTCCTCTGTTGACGAATATTCCGCCTGTGTGTCTCGCGATCCTCCTTTACCGTCCTTCTGCCCTTCATCTCCGGTCCATGCTTCGCCTTCCCACTGCTGCTGACCACCCGGTTCATCCCTGACTCCTTACTCCCGACGGCCTCTCTCGCATTCCGACTCCGGTCCTTGCTTTCTCTGCTCTCACGGATAATCGCAGACCCATCGTGCACCAGCCTGAACAGGTCGCCCGTGCGATCTCGCACGACGTCCTTCACAGCCACGTTTTTGCTCAGAACCACGCTCGGGTCCACGAAGGGCGGCGTTAGCCGATGTACCACAATCTTGATATCTGCACCCGCCTCATCCATCCTCTCGTCAAACCGGTCATGCCTCCGTCTTTTCGCGGCCCGTTGGTTCTCAACCCGTTCTTGCTGCTCGTCCGTCGCATCCAGGTCAAACTCGTTCATATACGAGTGCCCCACCTCCTCGTCTTGCAGGTACCAGTCCCTGTCAATGCTGATATCACTGTCTGTGCTAAGATGATCGTTTTGGTTTGCATTTTGGTTTGCATTTTGGTTTGCATTTTGGTTTGCATTTGCATTTTTTTGGTTTGCATTTTGGTTTGCATTTTGGCTTGCATTTTGGCTTGCACTTTGGCTTGCATTTTCGTTTGCACTTTTGCTTGCATTGCCATTCCGGCCATCTTCCAGAGCATGCTCTCTTTCCTCCAACTCGTCCAAAATGCTCCGGCCTGTGTTCGAACCCTGTGCTTGATGTATCAAACCACCCTTGCTGAAACCAAAATTGTTCTTCTTTTCGGTGCTATCCTCCCCCTTGTCCGGCCCTCCAAGACCACCCGAAAACCTCAAAACCTCCCCATTTTGCACCTCCTCCTTGATCCTCCTGGCATCTTCTTTTTTTATCCGCTTGAACTTAATCTTGCGAAAGCTCTTCTTCTTACTGATATTCCGTTCATGTTTGTCCTCGTCCTCGCTTTCGCTCGAGAAATCAAGCCCGGGAAGTCGTATCTTCTTCCGCTTTGGGGACATGCTGGAAAAATAGTAAAATACAATTAGCTATGCAAAAGCATCTTTAGCCAAAGAGAAGATCATGGCAGAAATAGATACATGCACATTGATAAGGAAACGAGAAAAAATATAAAAAATAAAAATTCATGCGAAATGACATAAAAAATTCATGCGAAATGATATAAAAAATTCACGCTAAATAACTTTGTTGATTATACATCTTTCTCAATTGCTGATTAATAGGATGACCATCTTTAAGACAATACTCCGATTCAGTTGAAAATACAAGTTCCGGCTTCAAAAAGTGGATCATTGTGGAAACTAATGATGGTAAATCCACAATTACGATCTCTTTATAAGGCGGTAAAGCTATAAAACACTTTCTGAAATATATACAGTAGTCTAGTCTTGTTTCACAAAGAAAATAGAATTCCATACGAAAATTCAGACACAGGTTCATGCCGGCAACCTAATTGAGCCATTTGATGTAATGTTGTCAGATTAGATTTTGTGAAGAATAAATCCTGGCAACTTTATGTATTTTATGACATTAAAAGCATGCTCCAGTTAAACTGATATATGGATTTACAGATTTACGGAAAACCGGATGGAGCCGATGTAACACAGAGCTATGATGCCTAATATAGCATGGAATGATGGAAAAACCAGAAAGTCTAAAAGAAAAATAACCGGTTATTCCTGCTAAAAAAAAAACGGCAGGAAACCGAGATCCTCAAAAAAAAAATATTAAAAAAAGAACAATTACGTGAGCAGTTTGGAATCAGGAATGAATAATAAAACGGCAGGCAAGTTTTAAGCTGTAGACCTAAAGTTAGGCTTTCATTATAAAGAACACAAATACATAAACGTTGAGACGTTTGCAATTTTTTGATTGTTTATTTCGCTTTTTTACGCTTTTCTTCATCAGCATTTCCTATAGAGTGTGGCGTGTGTTGCATTCGCAGAAAAGAAAATCAATTGATAGTGCAGTTCTGTTGATTTAGCTGTGCTTAAACAAGGCTTAGTCCTGACAATTTTAGAAAGTGCGTGATAAGTAAAGAGAACATTTTTCTTGCTCTACTCTTTGTTCGCTGCAATAAATGGAAAACAGAAGTACCATAAGGAGCCCGAAGGCCAAGCATCAAAGAGCATAACTAGCATTAGCAGGAAAGAAAAAAAAAAAGAGGTTAGTTAGTAGGTCCAGAGACAACTACAATAATATTCGACACATTGCTGGGAACTGGAAGTTATATGACATTTGGGAATCAGTTCTCATTCAAGCTCAGTCGAGGGAGTACATCTCCGTCAGAGGCGAACAGTGAAGAACAGAAAGTTGAGAGTGAAGAGACGAGCTTGAAGACAATAAAGGAAGAGGCGAACGATAACGTAGAAGAGACGGAGAATGGAGATGAAAAGAAGAGCAAAAGCAAGGGCAAGAAGAGCAAAGGCAAGCAAAAGAAGGCGAATAAGAGGCAGTCGTATAACAGCGATGGGAACACGGCATTTTCATCATTGAAAGCACCGTCTCTTGCGCATCCTTACAGTAAGCTTTTATGGAAGATCAACAAGTTCAAGAGCGAGGAGGTGGAAAAGCAGTCGAAGCTGATACAGGAGAGTCACAACAAGCTGTGCCACTCGAACACAGAGGGCACGACGAGGCATGGATTCCGGAAAAACAACGTGAAGCCCAAGATAGACAAGCAAGGAAGGCCTCTTGAGTTTAAGTTTGTGGATTGCATTGGATCGGACAACGAAGATAAGGTGCCAAAGAAGGAAGGGTACAGGAAGAAGTTGAGGGAGAAGCGGAAGAAGAAGAAGAGGAAGGAGAAGGAAAAGGAGAAGGAGAGGAAGAAAAACGCCAAGAAAGACGAGCTGACTGTGGAAAGCAAAGGCAGAAGCAGCGAAAAGGAGGACTCGAACGTGAGAGAGTCGGATGGATCATCGTTCTTGACGTTCCGGAGCTCTGGTGGAAGCCAGAAGACGGAGATGGGAAGCGTGCAGTCCGGATTGAGCAATTCCTCGAGGAGCGAAAGAGAAAGAGAAGACGGAGCATCTGGCAAAGGCGACGTGCTAGGAAAGAGCACCAAAAGCGAGGAGAGCCACTATTTCTCGTACTTGATGGACAAGAAGTCGTCGAGCAGGGTCACGCGGCTTTTCAAGAACAGGACGCTTTTGAAACGACGCCACGAGAACGACGTCGACGAGGAAATACCGGAGAACAACTACAACGACATCTTGAAGCCGGAGGATGACTTGGAAGCTCAAAACAGGGACGCAGTTTCGCTCGTGGACATGAAAAGTCCGTCCGAGCGGATTTCTGAGGATTCGTCCAGGAAGATCTCATTCGAATCATCGTCGTCGTCCGTTTCACCGCCTTCTCCAACTTCCGCAATCGCTGCAAAGCAGCCCAAGAGGTCCGTCTTGAGACAGCTCTATTTCCGCAGACCGCACCACAGCAAAGGTGCAAGGAGGCCCATGGCAGCAAGCAGCAGGAAGAGGTCGGGCTCCATAGACATGGACTCCTCGCCAACAACCTCAGAGGGTACCCAGTAGACGGTCAACTCGTCCACGGCATCGTCGGGAATATTCTCGAGCAGCCGTACACCAAACACATCGATGTCAAGTGGAATGCTGCTCACGCCGATCACGCCAATCGTCTCGACGGCCTCGTCGGCCCCGTCGCTCGGTTCCAACGCCGTCAACTTCAAGCAAATGGCGTACGGCGAAGCGGTGCACAGGTCCAACTCCAACGCTGCGTCTGCAGCTTTGGCCAGGCAGCAGTTTTTGGCTGTGAACTCACCGATTTTTGCCTCGCAGATGCAAAAGACCGACGACGAGGACGACTATTCCGTCGAGGCCTGCTCTGTGAACACTTCGGGAACGAAGAAGATGAAACGGCTAAGAAGATCCAGCTCGATAGCCTCATTAACGTCCACCGCGTCAACATCGCAATTTCCACCGGCCAGCCCAATGGCAGCGGGCTCGCTTGTTGTTCCTGTAAGTGGCAGGAGTAGTCTGGAAAGATCTAGAAGCCACATCCAGGGCTGTGCTTCAAGTGGATATCCGTTCAACCAGGCTCGCACGCAGTCGATGCAGTCGCTGAACCACAAGGTGTGGCCTGCGCAACCCCAGGGACAGCCCCAGGGACAGGTGCAGACACAGGTTCAGACACAGGGACAGTCTCAGCCACAGATCCAGGATCAGAGCTCTGCCCAGAGTAGAATCTTGGAGTCCCAAAGGAGGCAGTACTATGTGCAGATGCAATTAGGCGAGCTTCAACGTGCATTGCAAGAGTCCGGGCGTGGATATGGACAGAATCAGGTTACTTCGCAAGTGCAAAAGAATGAGATGCAAACAAATCAAACAAATCAAATGGATCAGCAGAACCAGCAAACTCCTTACCTCCTCGATGAAGACCAGCTCCACCAGCTTGAAGAGATAGAGCGCCAATTAGATCAACAAAAACTGCGGGGCCAGGCTAGTGGAAATGCAAACAGAGGCACGAACACAGAGAGAAAAACAGTCACAAACAGAAACACAGGCGCAAGCCAAAGCATAAGCCCAAGCACAAGCACAAACACAAACACAAACACAGATGCAAACGCAAACACAGATGCAAACGCAAACACAAATATAAATTTAAACACAAATGTACCTGCAAATGTAAGTGCAAACGCTTCTCTGCCAACACCGCAAGAATTCACCTCAACGTACAGCCAGTACGCCAGCACCAATCAGCAAGACCCAGATTTGGACTTCACGGGCATCCCAGCTGTCTCGAACACAGACATTAGAGTACAGCCAATGACAGGTGACGATCCTAGTGGAAATTCAGATATAAACGCTGAGTTGGACAACTTGATGATTCCTGATCCTTTCGACGATGCCTTGGAAGCAGATTTCGATAATCTCATGAAGACAGTACTACCAGATAAACAGCAGCAGATGCAAAATCTTGAGCCTGACCTGGTATTGGCAAATGACTTGTTGGGACCTGAGTTCGATCTCATGACTTTTACTGATAGTGGAACCAATGACAATGTCTAGAGACCAGACCACATTGATTACGACGTTCTTTTTTTTTAACTTTCTACCTTATTTCTTTATACGTATGCTGCCGTCACAAATGTTCTTTATCCTTCTATCTTTTGTGCGACGCTTATATGATATGGGTTAACTTTATGATGTTCAAGGACTTAGCATTATGTAGGTTAGTATTAGTAGCTGTACAATTTTTACTTTTTCAAATTCTTTTTTTTTTTATAGTTATTTTTATCGCTTTCTTTTTTCGTTTTTTTTTTTCGCTTTTTTTTCACCCCAGGTGCTCACCCATTTGCTAGACGCTTTAAGGTGTGTTCACAAAGTACCTGAATCCCGTATAAAGTACATGAATTCAGTACAAATTACCTGAATTTCCACAAACAGCCTCCGGATAACACATGGCTGGATACCTCTTGAGGCTTGCAACGGGAATATCAAGAATTTTGAAGACGAAACTCACGGGAGTATCAAATAATACAACCATGCCTAACACAGCAGCCTCTTCAACCAAGATCAGCCATATGGTGGACAACGTGGGACAAATCGATATTTCACAGTACGACGAGCTTGTCGAGGGCTCGGCGAGGATGTTATTTCCCAAGAACAGGGTTTTCTACAACCCGGTCCAGCAGTATAATCGAGATCTGAGCTGTCTTGCCATCAAAGCCTTTACTGAGATATACCAGGAGGAAGCGCTAGCCAAGAAGCAGAAAAAGCGGAACAAACAGCCAACCGGTGACGGCAAGACCACCGAGGACATCGCTCTTGTTGACAACAGCGACGAGGAGTGGGCAAAGCAGCCGTTTGCTGAGATCATGGAAGCGCTATCGGCTTCAGGCCTCAGGGCAATAAGGTACTCGAAGGAAATACCGCTTGTGAAGCACGTGATAGCCAACGACTTGAGCCCGGCAGCAGTGGAGTCCATCAAGGTGAATGTGAAGCACAACGGGCTGGAGGCCAAAGTCACAGCAAACCACGCAGACGCCATCAAGTACATGTCTCAGCACACAAACGAGTATCACGTGATAGACCTCGATCCATACGGGTCGGCGGCCCCGTTCATGGATTCAGCGATGCAGTCGATCAAGGACGGTGGCCTGATGCTCGTCACGTGTACGGACCTCGGCGTTTTGGCCGGAAACGGCTATCCAGAGAAGTGCTTCGCCTTATATGGTGGATCCAACGTGGGCGGGGATTCAACGCACGAAGGAGCAATCAGATTGGCTCTACACATGATCTCCAGCACCGCTGCCAAGTACAAGAAGTCCATCGAGCCGTTGCTATGCCTATCGATAGATTTCTACATCCGGATGTTCATCAGAGTGCACAACTCCCCAATACAGGTGAAAAACTTGGCCTCGTCCACAATGCTCACATACAAGTGCTCGCAGTGCCATTCAACTGCAACACAGCCTCTTGGCCGCATCAGCTTGAACAAGAAAGGAAACAGGAGGTTCGGATTGGCGGCCGGGCCGACCGTTGGCCCCAACTGTGCGTTCTGTGGTGCAGTTAACCATATAGGGGGCCCAATGTGGGGTGGCCCGCTACACAATGGGCAGTTTATAGATAGAGTCTTGCAGCTGCAGAAGAATGCGGACCCTGAAATCTACAAAACGTTGCCAAGAATCGAGGGAATGCTCACCATGGCAAAGCGGGAGATTCCGGCACCTTTCTACTTCAAAACAAACACAATTGCTTCTATCCTCAAGATTCCTGCACCTTCCATCGAAACGTACACCTCTGCACTTGCCAACTTGGGCTATACCGCATCGCTCACGCACGCATCTTCCAACTCCATCAAAACAGATGCACCTTGGGAAGTGATATGGTTCATTGGCAAAAAGCTTGCCCAACACAACCAGAAGGACGTTTCCAAGCTAAGCAGCACAACTGCAGGCTACAAGATTCTAACAAACGAGTCCATCGGCCAGAGCATCGACCTGAATGCACTGAAAACCGAGGCTGGACATCCGGAAATGGACGATTTCGATTGGCTCGTTCATGCCAACGATTTAAGCAGGGAATTGACCAAATTCAGGAGGATCAAGATTCTCCGTTTCCAGGAGAACCCCACCAAGTACTGGGGCCCTAAGTCTAGACCTAAATGACTTACTGATTTGTGTGTATTAAATAGAGGGAACATCGTAATCTAATATAATAGAACATCATTGCTGTATCCGAATGCATCTGAGTTTATCTAAATGAGAAAACAATGCTTTTCATTTCTAGCTCATGAGTAAAATTTTCTATTCTTTCTTTCACTTGCGTATTTCCTTGATATTCCCAATTTCCACTTCTTTCCTTTCATCATCTTCCTGTCACCTGTTTGAGTTTTGGCTTTGCGCGGCATGCATTCATTGAATACGTTATAATGCAAGTGCTGGGAGCCAGAGATCGGAATTTTTACAACTTTTCTTGAATGTTTTTTTTTTTCACTTGACCTTTTATTTTTATCAGCTACTTATTTTTCTAAGCCGGTGACTTTTTTTCTCTCTCAATTCCATTGCCATGACATGCCAATTACAAAAGCGTTGATCGTGTGAAATAAATAATCATTGATAAACATTCTCTATAGCGTTGCATTCTTAACCCAGCACAGAACAAAACATCATCATTAACCAAACACAATGAGCGAGAACCACAAAAAAATGGTGCACAAAGAAGTGAAAATATTGAACGAGGTGATAGATGTGTTGCTAAAGCCATCCAAGTATGGCATTGCAGACGAACAACTTTTCACATACTTGAACAAATTCACAACAAGCGAGAGCGCCGATCCTGCATCCAAAAACCAGAAAATATCAACCAAGATGATCAATTTCCCAAAGATCTTGGACCTGGGGGGACTGTTGGCTTCAAAAGACGCGGCACCTTTTGTGGAATTGAAAAAGTTCTTATCAACAAACGTGTATATAAACCATCTTCCAAATTCAGCAGGGATTTCAGCCGACGAGACTGGAACAAACAGTCCTAGCACTTATTATATGCCAGATCTAAGGCTCCCTATCAAGAACGTGATTATTCTTTTCATCAATTACTTCAAGAAGCAAGAAACCGCCCTCACCTCTCAAAAGCCACTTTCAGATAAGAAGGATGGAGATGCAAAGCCTTCTGCCTATCAGACATCTTGCCAGGAGATGAAATCCGTAATGCTTTTGTTGAATGTGTCAATCATCAATAAGTTGGTACAGATCTTCAAAACACTCAACCCGAAGTTTGCCTTGAAGAACGAGGCCTTGCTGGTTAACATATGATGTGTATTCTTTCAGTTCAGTTCAGTTCACTTCTTTATATACCGACATTCTATCTTTAATATAAAATACACTTACCCCGCTTAAAACAAATGGTCTGCAATTCTGCGCCATATGTAGTGGGCAAACCTTCGTCCAACCATTCGTCCAATCACAGGGATGCAAACCAGGAACACAAGCGAGTTGAACTGTGTCACTATATCCTGCCACTCCTTGCCCAAGTTGTAATCCACTACATCGGACTCGTATGTGTAGCTTGAATCATCCTCCTCATCATTTTCTTCTTCTTCTTCTCCATCTTCTTCTCTATTGCCCTTATCTCCTTGTCGAATGGCATTGGATCCCATATTATGATCCGCTCTTTTTTCTTTGCCCAATGCACCAGCATGGTTTTCTAGACTGTCTATTTGATCTATTATAGAGAACTGAGAACTCATCTTGGACAACGGATAAATGGCTTATCCGGGAGGTTAAAACAGCTATTCCCAATAAATAACGTGGAAATCGTGGTTTGCAGTGTTTTTGTTGAATTGGAAGGGATTAATTGTACAGTATGGGACACGAGTCATTTATATATGCTTGTCGAATTGTGCCCCCAGGAAGGTGAGAAACAGAAAATAAAAATACCACCCCACCCCCAAAAAATAGAAAAATAAAAATTATAAAAAAAAAAGGATGGAAAATAGAGGAAGAACCGTGAGGCAGAACTAGGATTTATATTTTGCAATTATTCTGGAACAATAACTACTTCTCAATCCGTAGCATTTAAACACGAAAGCAACCATACCACAGATTGCTTTAGTATAAAAGACATTTTGGCCATCCAGCTTACTTCAGAACTGATGATATGACATGGTAGAAAACTTTTTGGGTACAAACCCGTACTCTGCTATAAACAAACGGAAACAACAACTTTTGACACAACTCAAGTATGATAATAAAAACGAAGAGGATTTCGAGTTCAGCCCACTTAGTTTCAAATCAACAAGAGATCACCGAATCAACTTCCAGAGGCTGAATGATAAAGATGAAGTGTTGAACAAAATCAAAGACGATAACGATAGCCTTGGCTTTGATTCAAGTGACTGGGTCGATTCTACCATTACGTTGAATATTGACCATATTTGTGAGAAGGTGGCGTTTTTTTCTGACAAAGAGGATGACACGATCTCAATTATTCACCGGGCAAGGCCGAGGGGGCAACTAGTAAGTCTGGACTATTATGGAGAGGAGGAAAAGACCGACATCGATCAGTCACTCAAATTAAAGGTACCCTTTGGTAGAACAGGAGTAGTATTCAAGAAACGAAGGAAGGGGAACCGTGAGATGATCAAGAAAGAGAAGAGTCCTGATGCAGAAGCCTTGGAATTCACGTTTGTGTCTTTTCCGGAGAGGAAAACACTGACTTTAAAGCCGGGTCAAAGGGCCACCATTGGTATCGGGGAGAAGGAGAGACTCATACATTTCCGACCTCCAGAGGATAAATACACACCGAGGCTCGCAAAAGCGGATTATGAGCTTCTCATGAAGAACTTCTCGATCCTTTCACTTCCAGAGAAGGTCGACCCGGTTGACTTGTACCTTTTCTTGCAGGATAGAATTCATTTTGAAGGCGTGAGTAACCAGCCAGACGATAAAATGAACGCGGAATTCGAGTCACTGTGTGCTCTAATGATGAGAAGCTTCAAGAGCAGCCGATTCGTGGACGGAAACGAGGAGTCAACTGGGGGAAACCCATTGGCAGGACGTACAAGAAGGAAAATCACAGATATACATATTCCAAGGTGGTTGATTAAGCATGTTACATATAACAATAAATAGAAAAAATGTCCGTGTTAAATAGTTCATTCCATGACGATGAGTGATATACAGTAGCATGCAAACAAACAGGAACAGAGCAAATGTGAAAACGTGTCTTGTTATGGCGTTTATTCCCACTTATTTTGCAAGCTGCTGTATTTGAGAATGGTATACTCATCTTCTTTTTTCTCTCCCAGTCATCAGATGTTCAGATCGCTCATCTTCTCTCTCAGCTTGTCGTCCCTGGCCTTCTGGATCTGCTGCTCCTTCTTTATTCCACTCAATTTCACATCTCTACTCTTCCAGTTTCTTGCTGACGAGCCATACTCGTCGTCCTCCTCGTCACCATCTCCACCAAGGCTATTACGGTCTTTAGGACCAACCAAAAACTCCCGGACCTCTCTGAAACTGAGCAAATGCTGGCTCAACTCGGTGTCGAAAAGATACTTGAGGTGTATTAGTCTCAAGAATGCAAACCACGATTTTATTGGAAGCTGCTTGGTCTTGCTAATGGCGAACTTCGATATCACAGCGGCCTTCCTGCTGAGACGGTCCATCTCTCTTTCCTCGTCATCAATATCATCGGCAAGTCCTTCTTTCTGTCTCGTTACTCTTTCCTGTGCACTTATTATTGTGTTCAACACCTCCCTGTATATCGACCGGACCTCCTTCTTGCTTCTTTTCCCGACCTTCTTGTTGGAGTCTCGCACTAGCTGGTTGATGCTTTCTTCAAGCTCCGACACATTATAGTATGGGCCTTCATCCAGGCCGTCATCGGCCGTGGCGGAACTGCCGGATTTGAAGTCGTATATCTCATACATGAGGCCCATGAGGATGCAGGCAGCCTTGTGGACGTTTTTCGGAAACTCCTCCCCTAAAAACGGCGTCACTCGAGGTAAATAGTCCTGTATCAGCTCATTCACATCACTCTTGCCGCTCTTGTAGAGAAGACTCAACACGATTCCAATGCCATTGATCGAGTTGGCGACCAAATCCCATCCATATTTGGACTGGTCCTCGTTTTCGACTGTTCCTGTTCCTCCTGCCTTATCCTCGTTTGTATCATTTGCATTCTCATACGGCTCGATCAAATCCAAGAAGTCATTGGCACTCTCAGAAATACTATAGCAATCAGAGCCATCAAAGATCACCAAGAGAAGACTGAAGTACGCGATGATACAGAAGGACCGTAGGAAACTCGACTGGTTGAAATCAAAAACTGTCCGGTAGAGAATCGGCACAAGTTCGTCCATCACTTGCGTTCCAACCTCATCGGAATCAGTTGCAGCATATGCAGCTGCAAACCGAATCGCCAACAACGACTCCTTGTCCGATTTCGCAGCCTTGATGAAGCCTATCAACTGCTCCATGTCCTGCTCGTTGACATCGACGGTGTCAGGATGTCGTATAAGCATCTTGTAACCTTCCCCAAGCAAGAAAAGCCGCGACTCCGTATTGATCTTATTGCGAGGGCGGTTGAGGGCTTCAATCATGTCCTGCACATCGTAAATTCTCACGCCATCGTTTGTTATGACACTGGCAGACCTGCTTTCACTGGAGTTCACGCCACTCACACTCCCAAGTTCTTCCTCTATAATCGAGCCAATCACCGAATTGTTTCTGCTCTCCTCTCTGCTGAGCGCTCCGAACGTGGGCGAGCGGAGGATTTTAACATCGTGGATATTTTGCTGAAGCTTCTGTTGGATATCCGAAGCCTCCGAGTCCAATTGATTAACTGAAGGAACGCTAAAATCGCTTGTATCAGCATCGAATGACTGGTCTTCGTTATTTCCTGCAGTTCCACTGTGGGAGCCCGCACGTGATCCTGATGCGTGTGCCTTTCTCTTTTTGTAACCCATAATTTCAGAAACTTGGTTTGAGTATGTGAAGAATTGAAGAAAAGCAATTGTGTATGGAGGGTAACAAAAGATGATGTGGAATCCAAGTTGAAGAAATAAGGGGAAAAAAAAAAAAATTTAAAGTAGAATGGAGACGCAAAAGATGAATGAATGGAATACATATAAATTGTAAGGAGAGAAAAAAAAAAGAGCATCGAAAAATTCTTTTCCCCACCTTCTGCGCATTTCAGGATGATTCAATTCATCCCTGATTGCGGCATTGATGAACAGGACTTGGCTATGTCTGTGTGATTAAGAACGGGCATGAATTTGTATACGAAGTCTTTAAGGTATAACAAGAACATGGTGTGATTGAAAATAAAGAGGGAAGAAAGTAACTAAGTAACTAATTAACTAACCAAGTAACAAAGTAACCAACTAACAACTAACTGACTAACCAACTAGACAACAAACTAACTAACTAATTTAAAAAACTAACTAACTAATTAAAAACTAACTAATACAGCTTCTTCATACATTAATCTTCTTTATTACGTGGTATTATACATCGCTTAGAAAAGAAATAGCTACCATCTCTCAGACAGAATCCTCCTGATCCTTAGTCTTCTTATTGGAATCACCATCTAGGTACTCGAGAGGACTGATTGAAGATCCACTCTCCACAGTAGAGGCGCCCCGACCGTTGACATATTTCTCGAGTTGAGCCTTTGCCTGCTCAAGTTCCTTACGAATCTGCCTGTTTTCAGCCTGCAAGTCCCGGATATATTTCGAGGACATCTCCACAGTGGTGGCTTTGGACGGAACCAACGAACCGTCTTTGTAGGTATCTGGAATTATATTATCCAGCTCCTGGATCGCCACGTTCATTCTATTTCTGCGGCCTTGCTCAGCAAGCTTGTGGTTCATCTTCTTGCTCGAGTTCGATTTTCCAGAGCTGGCCGACCCTCTTCTTGTCGATGGCCATGTTGGCGAACCGTCCGTATCATCCTTCACGTTCACAGTAGGCGAAGACTGCTCACCGGACATTTCTCTCGAACCCTGCACCAGGAACTTTTGCCGCTGCCTCTGTTTTTGTTGCAGATGCTTTTGTTGTTGCTGCTGCTGCTGCAACAGAATTGCCGAGCTGGACGATGGCAAAATCACCGGCGACGACTGTGCCGAGGTTGCGTTGTGCTTTGGGTTCGCAAAGACGTTGTCATTGGTCATCAGCCTGGGCGAATTGCGTGCGTGATGTGGTCCAGAGAGCGGGAACGACATCAGAGTGGCTGGTGTGGCGAATGCTGGGCCTTTGGAGGTCTCTGTTTGACTGTTATGCGTACTTCTGCGTCCTGCCTGATCCCCAGATCCTTGCTCGTTCTGCTGTGACGACGGTGGAAGCATCAACTCGTCAGAAAGCACGTCAAAAGCACCGTCCTGGGACTTCAGCGAGTTCTGTGACGATCTTCTGCGTTGATGCTGTTGCTGTTGATGCTGTTGCTGCACATGTTTCGAGCCCAGCGGATGCCGGTAAAGATACTTGGACGTGGATTTGCCGTATGCGTAGGCAGCAGACGGAATGCGACCATTCATAGGCCCCATCAAAGGAGTCGTACTCGGAGTTTTCGAGCGTTTAAACGAGGACGCCGAACCCCTGCGGCTCAAATCTCCTGTCCGATCGTCCTGGTGCTCTTTTCTCTTCTGTCTCAGGCTCGCAGACTTTGAATGGTACTGCTGGAATTCCAATGCCGGAGAAGTGAGAGGCGAGAACCCGACTTTCCGGGCCTTGCCAACCGAGGACACCCTTTCCACCGGCGTTACAGCCGGAGAGATCAACGGCGTGTACTCATCTCCAGGTAAAGCTGTACTCCGGCTCGACGATTTCGACATACTGGGAACGTGTGCCAAGCTTACGCTGCTGGAATTGGCGTTGGTGTACGGTTCGATCCCAGCCGGTGGATTCGCCGTGTTTGCAAACCCGCCCTGGAGGATATCCAGATCTGTTGACGTGCTCAAGGCCCCAAAGTCCGCTCCAAACAAGTCCACTGCACTGGGATTCAGGCTGCCTTGCTGGCTGATGCTGGTGTTTCCAGCCGGTGTACTGGTTTTGCTGTTGCTGGTGCTGTTACTAGTGCTGTTGGTGTTGTTTTCATTGCTGCTGTTATTGTTCTTGTTGATGTTATTGTTATTATTAGTGTGATTGCTGACATTACTATTGCTATTGCTGTTATTCTTCGCATCTCCCTCTTCCACGTTCGTTCGGGGTGAAATCCCCTCGTAGGACTGTGATCCCAGCGTGATAAGGTTGGTGTATGTGCTGAGCAAGTCAAAGGCTTGGGCCCCACTCATGTTTGCACTCTCGATTACGTCGGACCACTTGACATCTGTAGTGTCGATTGAAATGTGCTCCGTATTGCCTTGATGCTCTTTTTGATGATCGCCGTGGTCCTCCGCTTCGATAACTGTACTTGTGCTGATGCTTGGGTCCTTGTTTGCAAAGTTTTCAGGGTGCGATTCTTGCTTCTGGGTCATATCCTTGCGTACTGAAGCTGCAATCATTATCCCGTCCTGGTTCAATCCACGGGACGTAAAAAAACTCGGTGATGTTTAACCTTGTTCAGAAAAAGGTGAAATAACGAGTGGGATGAGTATGAAAGAAATGGATATGAAAATAAAATTAGGAGAATGAAAGTGCGTGTGCAGAAAACTCTTAAGTAACGGAAGATAATCGGATGTGAAATTGATAAGAGTAGCACGAAAACCTTCGAATTAGAATAATCAAATACGCAAATGTGCAGAAACTTGGGTATTCAAGTATTCAAATCCTCACACAAATTATCGTACTAGTAGCGAGCGATAACCGGCAATGAAGTAAGAAGAGCTAGCTAAGGGTAGATAATTTTTTTTTTTTCTTGCTATTGGTAATCTGTTTTGATGCTATTTAATATCTTTTGAGTATCTCTCACAATCTTGGGGAAACAAAGACCAGAGTCCAAACCCAGGATGAAAAAGACGTGACGTGACGTAAAGTGAACCGCTTGTCTCCTTTTTTCCTTTTCCTTCAGAAAAGAGCAGATATGATCACTTATAAGCAAACCAAGCCAACATGGTTTTCAACGGGAAAAAATCTACCCCCTCTGTTTTTCGTGATCAGCGGTCCCAGAAGCTATTTATATAAAATCACAAGGAGAGGAAAAAGGGGAAAATTCGGCGAATACGTAATTACACACTACCAGCATCGAGTATAATCGAAAAAGGAAACACTGAACGAGACTGCATAAAATATCCGGCCGACTAAGATTCTTCATTCATGATAGAGTAGCCATCGAGACGGTATCAATTCTATAATTAATTGTCTACCATGGTTCCCTACTATTTTGCTATTCTTCTTCTGTTTTTTTTTTTTTTTTTGTACTTCATTATTCAAATGGTTTGGCCAGTACCTATTATTCCATTCAGTCACAGTCAGGGTGCATTCAAAGCACTACTACCTCTTTTTTTCTTATTTCTCACACTTAATTTTACTCCGAATGTCTCCAATCTTTACCAATGAGGTTGCTCAATTATCCCTAGTATTGAACCAATCGATTATTGCCCATTCATTAGAAATTGTACACAAATGTACACAAATGTATTCAAATGTACTCAAATGTACACAAATGTACACAAATGTATTCAAATGTACTCAAATGTACACAAATGTACACAAATGTATTCAAATGTACTCAAATGTACACAAATGTACACAAATGTATTCAAATGTACTCAAATGTACACAAATGTACACAAATGTATTCAAATGTACTCAAATGTACACAAATGTACACAAATGTATTCAAATGTACTCAAATGTACACAAATGTACACAAATGTATTCAAATGTACTCAAATGTACACAAATGTACACAAATGTATTCAAATGTACTCAAATGTACACAAATGTACACAAATGTATTCAAATGTACTCAAATGTACACAAATGTACACAAATGTATTCAAATGTACTCAAATGTACACAAATGTACACAAATGTATTCAAATGTACTCAAATGTACACAAATGTACACAAATGTATTCAAATGTACTCAAATGTACACAAATGTACACAAATGTATTCAAATGTACTCAAATGTACACAAATGTACACAAATGTATTCAAATGTACTCAAATGTACTCAAATGTATCCAGCAGAGCTTCATAATCTCTCATACCCCAATTGTTATCACTACCAAGCTTTGATCAAGGTCAACTAAATAAAATAGTAACTGTTCCTCGGTTACCACAATTGACACATGATTCATCGGCTCACCTACGGATTCCACTCACTCCCTTCTTCCCGTTCTTGATCACATTTCATTATTTATCTTTAGCCCACACTACTCTACACTGTCAGACGATCACAAAAATGCAACATCACCTTTGGAAACGTCCTTAAAGAGAAATTAATGGAAGCCGGTACTTTGCTTCGCACTCATTATGTTAACCTCCGGTGCACTCTTACCGTTTTCGGTGGTTTGAATTGTCCTGTTGTCACCCGTTCACCTGTCTCTGGTAAATGTAGTCCAACATGACATTTTTTTTTGGAAAAAATCGATTGTTATCCTATTATTTACTCGATAGTAATTTTAAAACTTTCAACGCTACTCTGCTTTTTCTCTGACTTCATTCCATCTCATTCACTATATTGCGTATATGCACTCTTTTTTTTCCTATTTTTAAAATTTCCATTCATGTTTGTCTGATATCTTTATCACTTCAGCTCTGTGAGGCTGGAAATCTTAACGCTTTTTTTTATGATTTTTTTGAGGGAGGCTTCACCTTTTACTGCCAAGTTCACGCCTTATCGCTTATTCTTTGACCGTTATCACTAACATTCCAACATAGATACCACTCTATAACTCTACCTATATTCCATATATCTTTCACGTATATTCACACCGCAAAACTATCTGCCACTTTTTCAACCTTTCTCCGCACACGGTATATCTTTTTCGTTTTGTGATAAAACTATTTATTATATCGTTTGATCTCCGTGTACATTGAATCTCCATACCAACTTCCTCTTTGGGATTATTAGAGGCCCCCACGTGGCTCCCCTTCATAAAACTCAAACAATAGAAAAATTTATAGACTTTTTTTCGCTCTCTCTTTCCCTTAGCTGCATCTCAGCCGTATGTGTACTTGACTTGCTGTACATAACTTTTAAATAAAATTCGACGCGTCGCTGTGTTGCTTCCATGCAAATGTCTATGTCGATCAACCAGATGTCAGCTTGTCAGCTTAGTGTTTTTGCTGAACCTGGTTAATCTTCCAGGTAAGAAAAGGGCAGACTTTGTATGTTTAGTGTTGTCAAATATTATGGGAATTAGGTTATTGTATCTTCCAAGTAGTCTATGCGCTTTAGACGGCTCATTTCCATCTCAACCGCAATCATTTCTAGCGTCGGTTATTACTCCTAATAAATGATATCTGGCACTTCGTTAGGGAAGTACATCCAAAAGTTATAGTTTCTGTCAAGTGACAACAGATAACAGCTAGATTTAATAGGATATTGTTCAGTGCTAATACCCTTTCAGTTTTTTTTTTCAGCACTCATGATTGTCACAACACTTTGTGGTACGGAATTC
>MDSB01000005.1:84581-135051 GCA_001754015.1 Brettanomyces anomalus
CTGGTTGTTCCCAATTGTTACATTCTTCTTGCTCTGGCTCTGAATACTCCTCTTGTTCTGGTTCTGTGTAAACTTGTTCGTCTGGCTCTGGAATTGGAGAGACTAATGTTTCTGGCTCGCTCTTGTTTTGTGGAAATAAAGGTTCTTCTGGCATGCCATAGTTATCTTCCTCGGTCCACAATGGCAAGTCCGAGATGCTTCTGTTGTCTTCATAATTCAATGGCTGTTCTTGTTGACCTTTATCTTCAATCTCTTGTTCTGACTCTTGTTCTGAATCTGGCGCTAACTCTTGTTTAGGCTCAGGAGCCAACTTTGTGTCAAGTTCTGGCTCTGGCTCTGGCTTTGCCAATGTAATCTCATCACTAATGAACTCTGGATTGGTTGGTGTCTCTTTTTTGCTTTCTTTTTCGTTTAAAGTTTTGCATCTGGCTAGTTCTACGGATAAATTCTCGTAATTGCATCCACTCTCAGTGTCACTATCAGACTCACTGTCAGTGTCGCATTCAAAGGCATTGTAGCCAGGCTCGTAGAGGAAGTTATCAAACATCTCTTCAGCTTGTGAAATTTCCTTCTGTTGTTGAATTGGTGGCTCTGGCACGGTCTGCACTGGTTCTGGAGTGACATTTTTGATCTCTTCCAATACCTTTGGTTTCTCGTTTAAGGTTTCAAAGAACTCGCGCACAAACTGCTTGCTGGAGCAAAGTGCAAAGGTTTGCATAATTTCTTTTTTCCAGTTGATTTCAGTCTTGGGTTCATCTTTGCGAACTTTGATGCTAATCAGCTCTTTCACGCCAAAGATAATGGCGGGGGTCACAATAGTGACCAAACTGTCGCGAAAGTCCTTTGGCGATAACGGGACCGGACCTTCGCTTCCCACAGAATCTTGCTTGGCAATTGCATAAGGGTGAAACTTCTTGAGCTTGAACTCTGGGGTGTGAAATTTCTTTGGATGAAATTCCAAGATTGCCTTGTTGGACTTGATACTTTCAACATCAGAGAGGTCATCTACCAAGTCCTCAACGTTTGGAAGGCTCTTGAAACCGGAACTGGATGCACCGGCCATAAGAATCTTCCAGTTGAAGACTTGAGGAAGCCAATTGGCCTTTGGTAGTTTTCTCTCAACCACTGGAGCCGAAGTTTCGGCATCTGACAGGGTGTTGAAGAATTTCAACAAAGCTTGGAAGTTTGGACTCATGCTTGGGTTCTTTTGCGATTTTCGATTCTGAAATTAGGGGAACGTTACCTAGAGAAAGAAGAAACTTCAAGGAGATCTATAATGAATCTCTGACTAAAATGTGTAGCTTTTAGTCCTCCTCACTTTTAAAATCCCTTAAAATTTTTATTTTTTCCTTCTCTTGTTCTTTTTGCCGCTTTGAGATCGCCCCCTATTTTTTTTTTTTTTTTGGCTCTAGCCTGACTGCACTTGTTTGTTAACCATACTTATTTCTTTCAGCGCTAAATGTACGATGATGTAGCTGCTTAGTGCACTTTGGCAATTGGTACTTAGTTCAAGATAGGAGACCCATTTGGAATAAGAAGATATTTCTTTTCGGTGTTTACATCCTGCCGGATTAGTCCACATTTAAGGCAGCAACAGAAAGTAGTACAAGTCCCGTCTTGAAGAAAAATACCCAAGTATTTGAATAAATGCCGGCCAATGTATTTTTTTGTATTTAAGTCTAATGAGAAATTTTAATACCATTACACTTCTCCTTAATGAATTGATTATTCTTCAAAAAAGTGCATCTGAAAATATTAGTATTCGGCAAACCGTGTTTTAGAAAAGAAACTATCATTAAGTGTGCTCAATAGAGAAAGATAACGCTCATTTCTTGTGGGCTTTATTCTTACACAGCGTCTTCACTTAGCTTCCAACTCTGTCTAAACAATACAATTGAATAATCATGGGGTTCGTAGAAATAGAGGTGCTAATGTTGTATGTCTGAACTTCAACTATAAAATGAAGTTATTCCATTCTACATCTTATCAAGTATATAACTATTCTATATACTACAAAATATACCAAATAAAATAATACTAAATTTGGTACTATTAGTTTTGGCACCTATTCTTATCCTCATCATCTTTCTTTACCTCATCATCACCTTTTTTTGACATCATTCCTATTGCCTTGGCCAAAAGTTTCACTTGCATGTAGCTTTCTAGGCATAGAGTCAATTGTATACTGATGAGTCGAAGACCGACAAGATGACTTCCTACAGAAAATAGAGGTGATGTAGTAGTGGGGAAAGTGCGCGAGACATAAGTGGTGATCCAAGCCCAGAGTCAAGAGAAGATGGTTTAAGTCTTATTTCATCCTCATCAAATGTCATTTTTAGTCACACCAGCATTATTGTGGTAGCCGCCATTATTATAACATTCATCCCCATTCCTTGGATTTTTATAAAACTTGTTATATAACCCGGTAGCAGGAGAGCCTGGAAAGGCACTGGCTTTTGCTGGGACCTGGCTGTAAAAAGAGTGGACCTTCCATCTGATGAGGCACATCTGCATTCTTCTCTTGACCATTCCTTAGCAAAAGCGGAAAAGAAATAACAAGAAGGCACACTAATTGGGGCCAAAGATGACTTGCTCGAGTACGGTGATCTAGTTGATTTATCTTTTGGCTTTGCAGATGTCATTAAAGAGTTATGGCTTTAAGTTCTATGCAAGTTTCAAATACCAAAAAGCCGGAACAGAAGATAGTAGCATATCTGGTTGGGGATTACGGGAAGTCAATGACCTTAGCACCTTAAAGAGAGCCCATTTCCCAAATCCTAATGCTCCATATTGACTTCCTACCTTTCTGTGGTTATTAGCAACCTCATCTATCGAGAGCTGGTGAACGTGGATTTTTGAAAGCACATGCGATTTCCTTGACATATGTGACATTTTAGGCTTTAAAAGTGTATCTTTTGGTAGCGCTGCTTCCGGTTTCTTCTTCATTATACAATGGTAGCATGTCGCCTGGTGTTTTCCATCATTTTGCATCCTTACACCATATTCAGGCACAGGGCATCTCGAATATATGGATTACGGACATAGTACAACTACATGGTACAAAGCAAAGTAATACAGTTCGAATAAATAATTATGAAATATGTGAATAAATAAGCAACAGGCATACTTGCAGAGCCTTCAACAAGGATTACGCCTAATTATACTCATTGGGTCTGTTTTTCCTTTTGCTTTAGATCATATGCTCTTTCACTTGGGTAATGTGGATGCACTGGTCTGTATATCTGGTGTCCCGGCTTGAAAATGTCCTTTCCACCATCGTCAGGTATCTTCTTGATTAATTTGAGGTTCTTGAACACGCAATCGTTCAAAAGATTCTCGGCCTTTCTGCAGTTTTTGAACTCCATGTTAGAATAATTAAGGCACTTGTAATGCAGCTCGAACTCTTTTTTACAGCTTGCATTCAAATCACGGATGACACTTGCTGCACATCTCGTAACTCTCCGTCCTTCTTTGAGACACTTGACTGGTCCATTTGCTCCGTTTTCCTTCTGGCAAAGCATGAAGTCATCGTTTAAAGCGTGACATCTATCGCCAATATAGTATGAGGCACTTAATAGGGGACCAGTAGTAGCACCAATCTCCTTCACGTGTGGAATTTCTGCTGGGAGCTTCCCGTTTTCAAGAACGTATTGTGTATCCCTCCTCTTATCAGTCGCAACCGATGTGGAAATTGTATCGTATGTATTTGATGTGGACATGATCCAAAATTCTGCCCTTACGGTGTATATCTTATGTATAGATTCTTGTTTCTAGAAAAAAGTGATGCGATGTGAATAGTTAGTTCGTGAATAGAGAAAAAGATTTCCAACTTATCTCCTTCTATCCAAGCAAAAACTGCTTTAACGTGATATAAAGAAATATCTAACCTGGAATATTCGATCAAACCAGTTTGGTGTTATAAAACGGGGAAAATGTGAAACTGTTTATAAAAATAATCTAGTTATACGTAAACGAGTGCTAGTATTACTTACTGCTCAACAGACGAGTTATTCTCAAATCAATTGAGGAAGGAGGGGGAAAAAAAACTTAATAAACAGAACTAGGAGACGAGACGGCTCTAAGTACTGCGTGAGCCAAAGAAAAGAGAGAAAAATAATGATTTGAACTCCTTTTAGTTTAGCATCCCTGCACCGTCAAAAACACTGTCTCCTGCAAAATTCGCTAGGTTTGAAAATGAAAAACAGAGAGATCCATTTATCTTTTCCAAAGACATACAGAAGGCACATTTTATTTGTGTTTCTCAAAATTTAACTGCAAATTGGCTTATCAGCTATGTTTGAAGTGATCACACTATCACCTCCCAAAGAGAGTGAAACCAAGGAGCAGGAAGGTGAAGGTTCATCACCTGGAAATGACAGCTATGATCCATTGGAGATAAGTAGCGATGAACAATCACAAGAGGAATCAGATGAGGAGGATAACGAGGATCCTCTCAGTAATACTTCGAATATTCAGGCTAAGCTTATTACATTTGACCGAACGATGAACATATTGGCGGATCCTGGATGGGATGGTAAGACGGATTTGTCATATTTGGCACCAATAATACCCAAGATAGATCTTATAATACTTTCCCAAACGACTGTTAGGTATCTTGGGGCATATGCGTATCTCTTGTACAAATATCCAATTTTGAAGAAGATCAGTACATATGCGACATTCCCAATTGCCAAGCTCGGAAGATTATCCACGATTGAATTATATAGATCTGTTGGGCTAATCGGTGCAATTGAAGGATCGATTATGGAGATCGAAGATATCGAAGCGTGCTTCAACAATATAAACATGCTCAATTACGCACACTCTATCAGTTTGCAAGGAAAACTAGCTGGTATCACGATCACTGCATACAACTCTGGTCACACGTTAGGAGGATCGGTTTGGTTATTGAACAAGCAGGCTGAAAAAGTTGTTTATGCACCTGTTTGGAACCATTCCAAAGATCTTTTTTTGCGTCCATGCAAGCTTTTGGGCCAATCATCCCTTGCAAGACCGACGACTTTTTTAACGGGCTCTGATCTTGGATCCTCTGCCTCGCATAGAAAAAGAATGGACAGTTTCTTGCAACTTGTCGAGTTGACTTTATACAACGGTACATCAATTCTCCTCCCTACATCGTTGTCCGGTAGATTCTTTGAGATATTGCCGTATTTGGATCAAAAGGTGCCTCGGGAGGTTCCATTTTACTTGGTCGCATTTACTGGTATCCAATCGCTTAAATCCTCAGCAAGTATGCTTGAGTGGATGTCACCTGATGTGATAAAAGGCTGGGATAACGAAAACCAGACACCGTTTGACTCCACCAGGATCGAACTTTGTACGGTGAAGGATCTTGCAAATCATGCCGGACCGAAAGTCGTTTTTGTGGAAAGCCTGGGCTTTGATGAGGGGTCACTGGCCAGATCTGTGTTTGTCGAATTATGCTCAAGGCAAAACACTGCGTTGTTTTTAACAGAGAGGCCACCAGCTGGATCTGTCTTGTATGATATATATAAAACATGGGAGGAGACTGTGGAGAGAGATAGAAATTTGAAGGACGGATCTTTGATCATCTTCCACAAACAACTCACTTTAAGCATGACCAAGGACAGTCCTTTGAGAGGACAGGATTTGAAGACTTATCTAGGGCAGGTTGACCAGAGGAGGGAAAGGAGAAAGAAAGAGGAGCTGGAGGAGAAGAAGAACAGCCATTTACTTAATGATAACATCGGAAATGGGGAGGACGAGGAAAACAGTACTGACTCGGAAGTAGAAGAAGAAGCTGATGATGATGATGATGATGATGAATTTACTGAGGACGACGAAGAGAAGGAAAGCACACAAGAGAAGAATAAGAACGGGTTGAAGAAGGATTTGAATGGCAAAAGTAGCAAGCAGAAGAACGGAACGGGAGTAGGGGAAAAAGAGGTTGACGGTCAAATAACGATATCCTCGTTAGTTTCGAGATTACAGCAAAAGGATGAAAATAAACAGATTAAGGCAACCGAACTACTGAAGTTACCTATGGACTTTGATGTCAGGAATGTGAAATCCAACAAAAATAAAATGTTTCCGTTTATTGTTAACAGATTCAATGTTGATGATTATGGAATCGAAATAAATCACGACGACTTTAAGAGAGAGGAAGAGAAGTTTACCATGAAGCGAGGATTCGACGAAATGTCTAATGAGAAGAGTAATGGATTTGGAGGAGCTACTAGGGCAGACAATGCCGATGGTTGGGGTAAGCGAAGGAAGATGGATGCATTTAACACGTTTGAAAATCAAAAGCCCGAAATTATCACTTTATATGATGCCGATTCGAAGAAAGATCCCGTTTCAAGAACCATGACAAGTATAAGAGTTGATGTGAGATGTGGTTTAACTTTTATTGACTTGTCAGGCTTAACGGATTTGAGGTCATGGAAGTTCAATGCGAATGGATTGAAGCCGCGAAAAGTGGTGGTGATGCCAAATGTGACGTATTCGAAATATTTGGGTGGATCGTTGGACATCATGAAAGCTATTTTGAAACAGCAGCATAGCAGGTTGGGACTTCCGGGTGTATTGGGGAAGGAAAATGCGGAGAAGCAGAATAACGTGAACAGTATACACAGTCAGTCTGCTAGTGGAGTGCTAGGAATTGATTACATACGCGAGAAGCTCAACAAGAGAGTTGATTTGGGCAATGTTATATCGTCGTATATGCTCCGTATAGATGAAAGTCTCGATAGTGAGCTGGCTTGGCAAGTTATTACCGGCGGATATTCAATCTCACATGTTACCGGAGAGGTGAGAAAGATGGATGATGCTGAAAATGGAAATAAGGATCTCTTCAAGTTGGTTCCATCCAATAAAAGCATTAGGTCTTCAGATAATAAAATCAGTATTGGTGACATCAAATTGAACGAGCTCAGAAAAAGACTTGGTGCTGCAAACCATATAGTGGAATTTAGAGGTGAAGGTACATTAGTGGTTGATGATCAGCTTGCTGTTAGAAAAATCAACGATGGAAATTTAATGATAGATGGAGGGTCCGGTGAACTTTTCTACGAGGTTAGAAGAACCATCCGTAGCATGTTAGCATATGTTTAGAGCTGGACTACCAACAATCATCTTCGTGTAATAAAGCCCTTGTTATAATTTTACATATTATGAGTTATCAATAGACAGAAACGAAACAAAACAAAATAAACGATATGGTGAAAGAGAAAGTTGTATCTAGAAGAGCAGTCTGTATAGTATAAAGAGAATCAATAGAGCCACTATGACAACTGGCATGTACTGCTTGATTAGAAGTTTGAGATTAATCCTATGTGCATATTTCCTGTACTTCTTACTCTGTAATCTCAAGTTCTGGGACAAATCCTGGAGCTTGTCCAAAGAATCACCTCTATAAAGCATGTTCTCAATATTTTTGTTCATTATCAACTTCACATCAGAAAGGTCTGAATTCATCCTATCCAAATTCGATTGCACCCGAGAATCACTGTAGATCTTCTTGGTTTTGCTGAGAAATGAGTCAAACTGCATAAACTGGTATGGTTTCAACCCTGGCCGCGTCAAATCGGCCCCATAAACATGACCAAACTCGGTGCCGATCTCAGATAGATACGAATATGCCAACTTTTTGGGAAATTTCTCGGGCGTGATACACATGTAAAGCACATCCTTGGAAATGAAATAATGGATGGTATGACCTGATCCTTTATTTTCTATACTTGAAGCAACATCTTTAGTATTTCCATTTGCTTCTGCCTCTGCTCGTCCTTTTTCAACACTTAGGGTGTTCACTATCTGTTTACACTGCTTTTTCAATGCTATCAGTTCCGATGTATTGCTGTCATCGCTTGATCCAGATAATGGTAATCCTAGAAATACAAGTTTCCGTCCTGATGTTAGTATCCCTGTTCTCGTATAATATATATACATATCACTAAAGCATCTGGGTGTAAAAACAGTGCTCACTTCTCTCTCGTTTACTTACCATCAGAGAGTCTGTAGATTAATGTTGATTCCATTTTTTCCCGTACTTCCTTGGTCTGCCCATCTACTTATAGTTCTCCTGTGATGATTTTCACCGTTCGATTTATCACTTTCCTCCTTTTAAACGATTGATTTCACTATTTTGGGCCACGTATTTGACCAACCCCAACATTCCAAAAGCCGGACGCACATCTCTACACTTACTGCCCAGATGATTTTTTTTTTTTCGCTCTGTATAGACTCTCTTTCATTTCACCGCCTGCTTTTTCTAATCTCTACTCAGAATATTCACAACCACTATACTTGAATTTTAGTTAAACCTAGAACAAGAAACCAAGTCTATTCGATTAGTTATACAATTTATAGCTTACTTCAAGCTCTCTGCATGCTTAGCCAACGTCTCCTTGTCTCCCTCTATCAATTCATAAAGATATTGCAACCCTTGCTGCTCTTTCGAGAGAACCTTTGCCAGTTTGGAAATAGCACTGGCATTCTTTCTTGCAGCAATATCATTGGATGCTTGTCTACTCTGGCCCTGCAAACTGCTTGTAAGACGAGGTTCGATTGTCTGCTCTGTATTCTGATCAATATTGTGCAAGCGTCTTTTCAAGTTACTCAATCTAGCCCATAGTTCATTTGCTCTATTCAAGCCTATCGGATCATCTATCTTATCTAACAGCTTCCTGAGCTTCAAAACAAGCTTCTCTTCATCGTTTGTAAGAGGGTAGCCTTTATACTTAAGTATAGAGAGGTTGATCGCAATTCTTAAAAGCTTTAGATCAAGCTGCTTCTGTCTGTTTTTGCACTTTAAGAGAATTCCCGCAGAATCCAAATCATGCTTGTCGCTGAGCTTCACTAGATTGTCATTAATTCCATTCAATATCACTCTTGACTGCTTCACATATTCTATCTGAAGGTTCGATCTCTTCAAAAGATCTTGGAATCCTTTCACTTTAATCGGAATGGAATTGTACCCTTTCGGTCTTTCCTTCATGGCATTCTCCCATTCTTCTGGAGATTCGTCCAATGGCCGCTGATACCCGTTAAATTCAGCAGGCACCTTGTTGTAAAAATGTGTCTTCATCAAGCATTGCTGTGAACTTGCATCCCATGAATTTTTGATTTTCTCTAGTTGTTCCGCAATTGTGGGCGTATATCCATTTCTATTTTGGTTTTGTTGTCCTCCCAGATTTTGAATCGCCTGTGGTGCAAATGGCTGCTGTTGTTGGTTATTTGTAAACGTGGAATTGAGAGAAAACGCGGGCTTATTCTGTCCAAACAATCCTCCTCCTGTATTTGTACTCTGGTTACTGTTGTTATTTCCAAACGAAAACCCATTTCCCATAGTAGGCTTGCCTAGCGTGCTGTTGTTGTTATTGTTGTTAATATTGTTTCCAAAGCTGAATCCTGAATTCGGTTTCAACCCGTTACCGTTATTGCTTGTATTGTTGCTTCCAAAGAGCGATGTTCCGGTTGATGGCTTGTTACCAAAGAGCATCGTTCCACCTGTTGCAGGCTTATTTGTATTGGTGGTGTTGTTTGATCCAAACGAGAAGCCCGAGTTCCCTGTTCCAATGGTGCTTTTATTTGAATTTCCGCCAAAATTGAAACCTCCAGAGCCTGTATTGGATCCTGTATTTGGGGAATTTTTTGCACCAAAACTGAACCCACCCCCATTAGAACTTCCTCCAAGCTTGAATCCAGATCCAATTGTATTATTATTGTTGTTATTTGTACCGTTGGAGTTATTAGTACCAAATGAAAAACCCCCACTTGCGTTGTTATTTGTACTATTATTATTGGAGCCTCCAAAGCTGAAGGATGATCCACTGTTCGCTGAGCCAAATCCTTTATTCGCACCAAACATTGTTTTATAACTCTCAGAATGCTATCCTTGGCTGGGATCACCAAATTCGAATAAATACTATAGCAATGAGTGATTCGAGTTTTCATGTTTACATCTTCTCAAAGTTCATGCTCGATGTGTATGGGCATGTCGACAAGTACAGGAAAAATTAAAAATTTGCAAATGCGATTTATTCAGTAGCATCAGTTCTTTTCAGGTGTAAGGATGATGAATCACCACCGTTCTAATAGCTTGGGGCAAAACACACACACCAGTAATAGCACGATGATCTAAAACACATCCCAAATTCTACCCTGTTGCACTACTACAGAAACTAACTTCTAAAAGCAATGAAGTTTGCACCTCTTTATTTATATTACTGTTGGACCTAGTAGAAAAATAACGCCCTCGATACTAGGCCATGTTAGAGCTATCCGACATCATACTTATAACCAAATATCACGAAATCTAACATCACACTAAGAGTTCATGCCAATCCCCCACCTCTTAAAGATAGAACTAAATGTAGATCGGAACCTGCAACGACACCACACTCGGCTAGCGTTTTATTGTCATCTCTGTATGAGATTGTAAATTGTTAGTAAACAGTGAATGTTCATAGTTTCACACCTTTATAGTCTTTCCAGGCTTTCCATACTTACAATTGCCTTCCTGAAAAAAGGAACTTCTGCTGATAGGTCGGTATTCCTTCCTTGACCTCAATGATCTCCTTCAAATTTATCACCTGTATTGATTACGTGCTGTCGTTAGTATTCAGAACCATATAGTAAAAAAAAAGCAAATGTCATATGTACAATCAAACTTACCTTGTCGGTCAACTCAATATCAACTGGAATCTTTTTTTAAACACAAGCAACGTTAGTATTTGCCGTTTGAATTTCATTTCTAAATGGACGTTTCATGTTTCTTTGACTACTTACAATTCTTCCGGTCAAACTCTATAGTATAGTAAGAGACGCTGTTAGTATCTGATGATCTGTTCAAACTTCCGATAAATCAATAGCACATACTCTGATCTTCATTTCAACCATGATGATAAGGTTCAATCTGGATAATTTGATGTTGTGTAATGCATATATGTTTATGTAAAAAGAATCATTTCCACACGATAGATATACACTTGATGAGGGTTAAAAGAGATGACAAGAAAAAATAAATATTGAGATCGAACCGCGCCTGAGATTCATTACAATATTATCGAAGTAAATACTCAAACATATGAATAATTCAATGGTGTTTTATTTCTCTTCTCAGTTTTCTTCAAGAAGAAGGTAAATTTAGATAAGCATCCATCACCAGAAGAATAAACTTGGAATTCCTTAATATCCTGTTATTATCACTCCTTATGCTACCCACTCCGGACGTCAAAATTGCAGACACTGAAAAAGTTTATGATCCAGCCGAAGACTCTTTCCTTCTTTTAGATCTGTTTGAGAAACTCCGAGATTACTTCAAGGAGAAGCAATTTGTTCACAAGACACCCTTAGTGGTGGAAATAGGGACTGGCTCTGGAATAGTGTCGACTTTTATCAACAAACACATTTTCCCCAATGGATATTTTATAGCCACTGATATCAATCCATACAGCTGTGTTTCAGCTCTTCAGACAAATAAAGCAAATGCTACAACTTTCAACTTCGATGCGGTTAGATGTGATATTCTATCCGCAGTTGACGATCATGTGATTGATGTACTTGTGTTTAATCCGCCTTACGTGCCCACTGATGATGTTCCAAGTATACCTACAGATAAAGAGGAAGAATATAAATGGATGGATATCGCATTAAATGGCGGTCCTACGGGAATGGATGTTACCAACAAAGTTCTTGATTCATTAGAGCAGAAATTAAGTGTGAGTGGGGAGGCTTATATACTATTCTGTGCACGCAATAAGCCAAAGCAGATCACGGCAAACTTTCAGAATATACACCGTAACTTCAAAGTAGAACAGGTCATATTTAGAAAGGCTGGATGGGAAGAGCTCAGTGTTTATAGATTTCTCAAACTGAAGGAGCTTTGAACTGCTTCTTAAACATTTCATTCAACTGAATAAATCTTCCATCATATCTGTCGTCACACTCTTAGTATCCACGTCTTTCATTGCATAGTCATTCTCGTACTTGTAAACCCTAAGACGTTCAAAAAATGGCCTTAGCTCAAAGACTTTGCTAATCTTTCTCACACCTTGAAGTAGTGGTCTCTTCAGTTTTGAATCCATGATATCAGATGTAATCTTTACCGTGTCTCCAGAGTCAACAACCTTCAAACTCTTAATAGAAGCAATCTCGTCAATGACAGAAATCAATGGCAGGTCCTCTCTTCCGTACACCGCATCGGTGTTATCATTAACGAAGAGCCATTCGTCGAGCTGGAAATCCTCTGGTCCCAAAATTAATAAACAGTCCAATAGCTTACATACCTGAAGAATAAGAACGTTATCGAAAGCTGATAAATCCAGCTTTTCGTTCTTCGTGCCCAGAGCGTCGTCATCAAACTTTAGATCCAGTAACTTCTCCAACAACTTCTGAAACGTAGCCTCAAGCTCTGTGTATATGATTGGCCAAAATGTGGAGAGATGCACTTCCGAAAACTTCAACACAATTACCCTGATGACCATGTAAAGGTATGGCTTCAAAGTGGTTGTGTTTGTAGAACGAAGCAAACTCGTTATCTGTGCTTGAAGATTCGACTCCATCATGATAAATGTATCCTTTGGACAAACCATAAGCAAATAGCATATCCTTTTTAAATCCAGAATTCCGGCATTTGATTCTGAGTCGTTCCAGTTGAAGATATTAGGTGCATTTGTGCCTGCATATGTAGATAGTTTTCGAATAAGATCCAAGAGCTTGCCAGGATCATCCTGTATCCATTTTGCAAAAATATTGTTCCACACATCAACATTCCAGAAGTTGGAGTTGAAGAAACTGTCCCCAGTAACAATTTCCAGGCATAAGTTCTTCCATGCTTTCAAAGCAAACGCTTCTCCTGTAGTGCTTAAAGCCTGCAAGAGATCCAATAGTGTCGATGATACATTTTCCAAAGAGGATTTTGACTTTATCAAAGGCACCGCAACGTTGATCACGATCGTGGTAAGGCAAGTTGTACGTTTGTCTTCATCTGAAACGATGCTTGGAACCATAGGAACCACTTTTGCTAAAATTGGGCACATATCTTCTTTTGCATTAAATTTTGATATTGTGGAAAGGTGTCTGGAGTGCCCCTTTATACTCTCTGGCTTAGTAGTAAATCCAGACTCGGAACTTGGAGAATTACTTGGGCTTGTTGTAGATGTATTATTGTGCGAAGTTTGAAGAAGCATCTTACTGCTGATAACAGTGTTAAGAATCTTCACAAACGTATCGTCGAACTCTCTCTTGTTTTTCTTCTGGTCACCAAATGATAGTTGCCTTCTTTTGGTACCTACTTTTGCAGCGAATTCTAGAACTTCCGGATAAAGTTTCTTGTAACCGCCATACCCAGAACTGGCTTCCTTAAGCAACTGAGAAATCTGAGCCCATGACCCTTCGAGCACATCGTTCTCAGAAGTCATGATATAAAGCTTAAAGAACTGCAAAATGGTCTTTTCTGATAATGTTGTGAGCAATGAAGCTCTTTCCTCTACTTCAAGACTTGTTATGCTCACTCTTGACATCAATGAATTTATGATGTACTTCACAATGGTGTGGTCCTTTGCCCCATCCAAGATGTGGAAGATCTTCATAGATTGATCCGTATCATCTGTAGTATCGGTTCCTGCTTTTCTGCAATCAATCATAGTTTCCAATGTCTCCAATGGCTCATCCGAGTACATACTCACAAGAAACTTCTTGCATCTAAACCTCAACTTTGATGCCCGGTATGTGTTTGATTTGACGAACATAGTGGAGATCTCACTTTGGGCCTTTTCATCTAGTGGGGTTGTTTCATCTGATTGCTGTCTTTCATCCGTCCAAGACCAAACATGGTAAATAGCCTTAACCGACTGTTTTAACGACTTCAATAGAAGAATTCTTCTTCGATGAAGTTCGTCCTTATAGGTTGGCTCTTCAACCTGGAAAACTCCCTGAATCATAGATCCAAAGAAGCCTGGTTCCTTATTGCTGTTTTCCATGCTATTTGTATTCCCGTACACAAAATTACCTGATGTTAAGTAACCAAGATATCTATGAGACTTTTGGAGGATCTCCTGGAGCCCATTCACCAATTCGCAGATATTCTCATCTATATCAATCAAAATATTATCGTCCTTTCCAGCACCTTTCTGTTCATCTTGGCTAAATGTTTTAAACTGCTCCAGTATTTTATCACCAATGCAACTCGTAAGTCCGGAAATAATCAAGAAGACCAACTCAGAATAGTAATCCGATGTTTGGAGAGTCAAATCAATCCAAGAATGGAACTGAGCCGGGGAAACAGATTTGGAAATGCCCCTCTTTATAAATTCCAAAAAGACACTGCCTTTACTAGAGTCTTTGGATGTGTCAAATATTGAAACATTTAATTGTTTTTTGCTTGAGAGTTTCATTAAGTTTACAATAGCCTCCAATGTGTATGCATTCAAGATATGGTTTCCGTCTTCCACTATTTTTGTCTCGGAAGTATGTACAAGTAGATCAAATATCGCTTCAAAGTTTTTCTCCGATCCATCAACCAATAACTTTACCATATTCAAGCATAGTTTCACACACGAGCAGTAAAGATGAAAACTGTCGGCTCCCAGATGAGTTGGTGGTGGAATGGAAAGAAACGTCTGAACCACAGTCAAGGCTAATGATTTGTACGTTGAAATATCCCAATGATTCACGCTAATGGTCTTCATCTCCAAATCGCTATCTATGACACATAACTCGGTTTTGAACGCTGATAACACACCCTGATCAGACACAGTAAGGAGATTGTACAAGGTATTGAGCTCATATTTGAAAAGGCCAAAGTCATCGCTCTCGTTGTTCGCGAAAGCACCATCCTGTATGAAGGAATAATCTGTTAAAAGCCCCGTACAACAAATCTTAAAGATTCTATTGAGAGTTCCAGAAAGCATTGATGTACGTAACCAGCTCACAATAAAAACACTGTCCGTGTGGCTTTCGCTCTTCAAATCGTCTAAGATGATATGTAGTGGCCGATTCAAGATTGAGTCCATTCCATTCAAAAATGTAGACTGGGTCCATAAGATGTTGAATGTTCTAATTCTCGAGACAGTATCGCTGGCCAGAAAAAGCCTGGAAAGGCAAGCTTCAATATGCTCAGGCTTGATACTTTTCCGGAGACTCCATAAGCTCTTTGCAGCTTCCACCTGATATTTTCCACTAAAGTGAATTAGACACTTCCATAAAAGTGCAACAACAATCTTTAAAACATCAAGTATCCGTATAGTACTGAGTGGCTCTGTTATGTAGTCAAAAATTAGTGCACACCCAAAAGCCGCAGGAGAATCCCTAGTGGAGAATCTATCCATATTAATTTCTTCTATTGATTGAAGTAACAATTGGTTTTCCCAGCCTAGATCGTCAACTGAGATTTTCTGTGTCAATTGGTTCAAAACCTCGCAAAATGAATAGAACGCTTCAGAATCCTGGTCCTTCAAAAACTCCGAGGATTTTTTCTCCACAAACGCCAAATAGAGGCATGTGAAGTCAGCTGGAGAAAACTGTGATTTTTTGTCTTCACCACCTAAGTCGTTTTCTGTTTCAACATCGTCTGTTTGATTGTTCCTTGATGGTTTGTAATAGTCTTCCAACTTCTTCGTTAGCTCATTCTTAAAATCAGGCTCTGAACACCTTGAGGTGCATCCAAAATATTCACTTTTATTTCCCTGTTTTGAAGAAATAGCACTTGAATTCATACGTGAAAGCAACTCTTTAAAAAGCTGAACCCATTTGTTCTCAAAGTTGTCTGGCATGTAACATAATGTAGCTAAAGCAGCATATGGTGTGTGGTTTATAACCATATCTTCGTCATAAATGTGGAAAGTTTGTACTGTAAAGTAAACCAAATTGATATCCCCCTCCTTAATCAATTCATATAGGTGTGACCATATGGTTTCTGAGTCAACACCATCAAAAAATGCACTTGCCGATCTCAAAAGCTGACCGTATTTTTCTTCATCTAAAGACCGTTTCCCATCTATTGCTGCCCTTAATATAGGGACAAATACTTCGTATATGGTTTGTTGTCCAATCTCCCACCTGTCCATTACAGCAATGCAAATTTGGCAGGCCTCAATCACTTGAGTGTACCTTGGTTCTGGCGAAGATGTACCTTCAATGAGTGAGAGAATTGAATGCAAAAAGTACCTATATCCAAACTTATGGAAATACTGCGATCTTGATAATGGTTCATCGTTTCCTTGACGTTCGGAGCTTCCAGAAGTCATTGACATGCCTATTGCGGATTCCTCACCACCTAAAAGCCAATTCCATAAACGGCGGTTCAACGACATATCTTTTCTTAGAGCAGTACTGGCCGTGCTCAAAATCAAGAGCTCTCTGTCCTTTTCACTGGCAATATTTTGTAACACGGGAGAGTTTAAAGGCAGCTTTGAAAGTAAAATATCGAAAAATCCTCTCTGAACTAGCAAATTTGAGTCTTGAAGCCCAGAAGAAAAAGCTCGAAACAATAAACCAGCCTCCGGAGTAACACAATCTTTGATTTCCTGGGATAAACTGTCCAAAACAGAGCTTTTCTCTGTGGTCGTTTCAAGTTTATTATCTGCAGGTTTTGCAACGGTAAAGTTTGGTAATTTCCGTTGGCAATATTGCATTGCTCCGCCTCTTTTATCAGAGGATGTAATTATGCAGAGAAACATACATTGCCAGAAATGAGTATCGTTATTAAGTTTAGCCCTGAACATGTCAATAAGATTCATGATGGAGTTGAAAAATTCTGAAGTCACGTCATCCAACGCTGGTAAAAGACTCAAAAGAATCGGTTTAAAGGCGGTTCGAAGGTTCTCTGGCTCAATTTCCCCGAGGCATTCCTGGTAGATCTTCAAAACGGATGGTTTCACATTTATGCTAGCATATGCCATGAGAGGAAGAATGCCTGGAATCCATGTCTGAGTATGTTTACTTAGCTCAGTGGAGCCTAATATATCGAATATCTCCGTATATACCTCAATTGCCTTTAGATGGACGCCACCTGGAAGTTTCGGTGAAATGCATTGAGCCAAAAGCCCGGAAACGTCAAATTCGTGCGGTATCCAATGATTCTCTTTGCGGTCTGGATTGGTTTGTAATGCTCTTTGCAATTTCCCTAGAAACGATATATAATCAGCCCACTCTTCAACTGAATCAAATGATGCTAGTGCCCGTTCTATATTGGCTTTGTATTTCTTGTCTTTGGACGAAAGTTTTCTCCCCTTTGAATCATCACCGTTATTTCTTCCTAAAAAGAGAGGCAGAGGTGACATTGAATGAAGAAAGTTACTTCCCTTTGATTGCCCTGATTCACCTGATACCATTTGTATACCTTCAGTATCCTTCTTACTTTCCAACGTTAACAATTAGATGAAACACAAGAGTAGTATTTGCTTTTCTGAATTATGTTGACCTGTCAAATACATTCAGCGCTGATAATGTTTTTTTTTTCTCTCTCTCTCCATCGTGTTTTTTCGATCAGCAAAGTTCACCTGTATTTGAAAACTGCCTGGCACTGGTGTGCATACATTTTAATAGCTATCTTTCTCTTACCTGTCGAATGACTATCTTTCAAAGAATCTCCGTACGTTGCAAATCTGTATATTCATGATTCAAGACCTACTTCTACTTATTTAAAAAGGTTTTTCTTTATTCAAAATGCTAGAACATTTCATCGATCCTTTTTTCTTATTGAGTAAACTGTGTATTTGTAATGCAATAAATATGCGAGGCTGAGTACTTGAACAAGATGCTCAAACGTTTGCAATTCAATGGTAATAGTTGTATGTCTTTTGTAGGTATTAGAAGCACAGGCATTAGAAGGTTTGTATATTATAAGCCCTTTCACTTTTAAATTGATTATTCCAGATCTGTGGACTTGATACAATCCCTGCTACCTGCTTTATGCCATTTTCTTAATTTACATAACTACTAGTATCCATGTACTATTTCTTGCTTAGTTAATTTGTTTTAAAGCCGCTTACCTGCGACTAGATTAGTTAAGTAGAATCGATCTGTGCTTTTGAGTTAAATAAAAAGAAGTATAAAATGAAAGAGAAGGAAAGAAGATGTAAAGGAGTAAAATGAAAGGAGGGAAATGCATATGTTTATATATCAAACCCTATTGTGTAAGTTTTTCTTGCTACAAAACTTGGATTTTGGAGCATCTCAGATGCAGCTATTGACTTATCTATTACAATCCACTATATCTTTGTTTCTTCTCGAAGCTTACCGGTAGTATGATGGACCACCCCTTCTTGATACTATACTAAATCGGCATGCTTGCTTAAGCCACTTGAACTGCAGGCAATTGGTATAACAGGCTCTAAATTTTTACTCTGTGCAATCCCAATATTATATTTTTGCTTAAGCTGTTTAGTTTTCATATTAGTTAAATCATTTCGTTCAAGGAATTACCAGGCTCTATACCATTTTTGTTGTCTATTTTTTTGCTGTTGTTTTTGGTTTTTTCCTCCTTATTCCAAATCAGGAAATCCCTTATTTTTCGTTCTCTCTCTGTCCTGACTATCATTCTGTTGTGTTCCTCTTTCTTTATATACAGTCATAAATATATAAGTTTAAATCATAAACTCAGAAAGATACAAGAATGATACTTGTTACTCTTATCTTTTCACTGCTGTATAACATCTGCATCCTTAATCTGGAAATTGTCTGGGTTCAGTTGTACCCTCTAAAGGTAAGCAGTATTTGTTTGAATAATATTGATTTGTCAAGGAGATGTATTAACACTTGGTTTACTTTTATGCCTTACTATAAAGGGTTTTATTTTCTTCTGTCTTCATAGAGTCTGTTGGTGCATATTCTTAAAACACTTGTTTCCCATACTTTTTATCATCATCTCTATAGCGGCCATTGCTTCAACCACATATTTTGTGTTGAATTTTATGACAGGAGGTTTTATTACATTTATCCATCCTTCGATTGTGCAAGGCGCTAGCTTCATATCAAATATGATATGTCAATATATAATTCTACCGGGTCCATTACGAGATACGTTTGATTTTGTGATCGGAGAGGAAATTGATACCAACTATCTTATTTTACACAAAGGAATTCTTGGAGATCAGATAACGGGTTTCAACGGTGAAACTTTGATGGGGGAAACGGTTAGATTGGCAAAGTTGGTCTGCTCTCCAGAAACGTGGTTTTGCAGACAAGTGATATATTTTTTGATCAATTTGATCCCTCTTTTTGGACCAGTAATAGTGGTTTTGTTGAAGTCATCGAGGTCAGGCTTTATGAAACACCAGAGGTACTTTGAGCTAAAAGGTCTAACATCAGCACAGAAAAACTACTTATGGTGCCACGAACGTCACTTATACTTCTCATTTGGGTTCTGGTGCACTGTTTCTGAAATGATACCACTCCTAAACATTATATTTTTCTTTACAAATATAATTGGAGCCGCAATATGGGCCATAGACATTGAGAAGAGAATGAATAAGTATAAGAAGAGTACTGAGACTGAGAAGAATACTGAATCTGGTACACAAGTAGCATCAGTTTAAAGTGTGTGGATCTAGAAGTATAAAATTTATTGAGGTGGAAGGGCTTTCCGGACAAAGTTCTCTATGTCGTTCATCTCATCTGAACAAGTTTGATGAACCATTCCAATATACTCGTGGAACTGGTAATCCTTGAATCCAAGAGCCCTAAAATACTCGGCAGTTTGTCTGGCAAATATGATATTGAAAACGGGATCGATATCTCCATGACCATGGAATATTGGTGTGTCGAAATTGACCGTCTTTATATGGGAAGAAACGCCTTTTTTCATGGCAAATATACCAGACATATTCAATATACCGGCTAGTTTTCTCTCGTAGCTAATTGCTAGTCCAAGACTAAGCACAGCTCCTTGCGAAAAGCCTCCCACTATTATCCTCTCTGAGGGGACGCCACTTTTCACCTCCTTACTGATGATATCGGTAATCTTGCTACATGAATTCCAATACCCTTCCTCATCTTGCTGAGCAGAAGGATTGCCGAACTCAAAAATGTTGAACCAACGAGAGGTTGGCTGGTTTCCATTCACAAATAATGGCCCAGTTGGTGCATTTGGAAATATGAAGTTTATATGTTTAAACTCTTCACGTTTGTGAAATTCTTCAGCCATAAAAGTCCAACCGGCACCAGAATCTCCAAGACCATGGATAATAATCATTGTAGCCGTGGCTTTCAAAGGTGCCGCTATTCTAATTGCAGGGAGCATTTCTGACTCTGTATTCATGTCAGAAGTTGTGATTGCAAGGATGAATGCTGCAATTACGGTCGAAAAGTATGCCCACATCAGGGCTATAGTAGACCCATAGACATAAGAGTAGTAAAATCAGAAAGAGTGGATTGACGTGAGTTCTGCATTGGGGAGAGGAAAAAAAAACCGAGGAGTGGTAGATTACAAACAGACAGATGCGTGGGCGGTGCTGCATCCGTAAACCAAAATTGCTTATGTTCAATGTTATAACGAATGTTGGTTACTCTTACACTACCATCTTTCTCATTTCGAACCTCTTTCACTGAAAAGAGGTTTGCTTTCTTATCAACTCATCACAATGTCCTCCTCACAGACACCTACACCACCTTCTCTTCCTCAAGTACCATCGATAAATGGAATATATCAGCAGTACCAGAAAAAGCACACGGCAAGTGTGGTTGATCCTTCCAAACTTGAATATCCACTAGTGCCGACAGATCTGCTAACCAAGCATGGTACAAATAGTGTTGAAGTTCCGCCATACCTTAAAGAGCTACCAAAGCCCAAGATTGAGCGGTTTTCCAAGGATGACCAATTACTCAAAGGCTATGTCTTAAAGAAATGTGGAAGATCTCTTAACGGTTTGAAAGAGGAAATTACAGATAAACTAAAGAAGCAATTGGATTTCGCACACAAGACAGAAAACAAGTACGGCAGGGAAGTTAAGCAGAAAGTAGAACGGATCAATGGGCTACTAAAAGAATGTTCTGATTTACTGGATGAATTCGATACATTAGAGGTCTCCATGTACGACAAAATGGGAAAGATATCAAAGAAAAGTATGGTGGAAGTAATGGAGGCCAATTTGAGCCATCAGAATGGAGAGTGTCAAAAACTAATCGACAATGCCATGAAAACAGGAGCGGAGCTTACTGATGCTCAATTGTCCGTCTTCATTGAACGCTACACTGCAACTAGACAGCAATACTATCTTAAGAAAGAAAAACTGAGCCGTATGCATGAAGATAGAGTAGGAGAGATCTAATTTGCAGGTACAAATTTAGGTATTCGATATTAAAAAACGTGAATGAATCAAGACTTAAGACTTTTAAAAAATGGCAAATGTGCTATATGTAATATATGAACTCATGAGTGATCAAGAAGATAGTTTGTGGCATCATCAAGATTCCACTTCTTCTTCTTTAAAGCATCTATCGACTTCTTCTCATTAAATCCCATACCTATAAGCTCGTCGATCGCAAGAGATTGGGCCTGTGTGTAATTTGAACTTAAATCATGAGTAGCTTTTTCCTCTTGCTTTTTCACATCTTCCACTAAGGTATTTGCATCAGGATTTGCTGTAGCTAAAGCAGGTGTGAATCCTGATGGCTGTGAGCTAAATTTTGACGGTGCTGAACTAAACTCTAAAGGTGCTGAAATAAATCCTGATGATGCGGAAGTAAACTCTGAAGGTGCAGATGTGAAATCTGAAGGTGCAGAGTTTTTCTCATTTGAAGAAGCTGTGATCTTAGGGTCATTTCCAAAGCCGGCAAATACCTGCTCCCAGTCATCAGAGCCACCTTCATTGTTTGTTTCCGATGATGTTGGAGCAGCTGAAGCTTCGGTGAACGAAAATCCGACTGGTTCTGTAAACTTGTTCGCTTGTTGATCAAGTTCGTCAAACCCATTTGCATCAGAGGTCTCTGGAACGGCTTCTTCCAACCCAAGATCATCAAACATGTTGTCATTTGCTGTAGCCTGAGCAAATGGATTGGTTGACTTCTTTGCTGAAGCATTAACCGTATTGACTGGCTCTTTCTCTGTATGTGTCACACCTGAAATTCTATTGAGTGCAGTCGTTTTCACATGTTTACTTAGAGCAATTGGAGTCGATACAGAATCTTCAAAATGGTCGTCGGACGAAGATGATTCCGAATCACTTATATGATGTTCCTTTAACCGCTTAAAAGATCCGTTGTCATTGTCATCATCATTGTTATTTTCTTCAAGCTTCTCTTTAGCGACATGCTCGTCATCCTTTCCGTCATCCTTTGGCTCTTCCTCTCCAAGCTTCTTGGAAATGTCTGCTGTGGATGCTTCATGTGACTCAATCTGTATTCCAGAACTAGCACTAAGCTTTGTGGCATCCGCCAAAGATGATTCTGAGTTTTGCTTCTTAGTTTCTGGTGTTTCCTTTGCATCATCTTCCAACTCGTCAGCTTTAGTTTCCTTGCCCTCAGTCTCTTCTTTTCCATCTTGCTCGTCATCTTTCCTTTCGTCTGCAGTTCTTGGCTCAGGGATACTCAACGACTTGCCCATAGATTTCGTCTCTGTTGCTGATGTTATCACAGCATCCTCGCGGTTCAAAACCTCGTATGAGTCATCATCGGAAACAGTTTGTTGAGACGCTCTTTTAGCAACAGATCCGAATGGCTCAGCTCCGCTGAGAGAATCTTCTTTCACGGCAGGTCTCACTTCTGGTTCGGAAGCTTTGATTGCTTTCTCGCCCTTCGACTGCTCAGCTCCTTCTTTTTCTACTCCTTCAACTGTAATCTCTCCCTGTGTACCCTTTGTACTTTGCTCTTCAGAAATTGATTTCTTTTCCGCTAAGTCTTTCTCGGTACTTTTCTTTGTGTACAAATCGTCAGTGGATTCCTTCTTTTCTAAAGCTTCTTCGGTTTCCTTGCCTTCATCCTTGACTTTCTCTAAACTTTCAACCTCCTTACTTGAGTTCTCATCCACCTTCTTACTTTCTAATTCATCAACGTTCTCAATATCAGGGTACTTTGCACTTGTAGCTTCCAAATTCACAACTGAACTGGAACTCTCAGATGCCTTCGACTGAACTTCTTCATCAGCCCCTTCAGATTCTGCTGCAGAATATGCTTTTGGTAAAGCCAAATTCTTTTCAACGTACTCTGCACTCAATGTCGTATGTTGGTCATGAAGATCTAATGACTCGTCCTCCAGTTTATTGTACTGCTCTGTCAAGTCCGATTGGTTTGACATTAACGATTTGATTGACTCTGCCAAACGTTGAATTTGCTGCTTTAATTGAGTATTTGAAGATTGCTGAGACTCCACCTGGCGACGGATAACAGCAGTTTTACTTCTCTCCTGCTTTTCTCTAACTTCCAAACTCTTACTCTGTTCCTGAAGTTGCTGATATTCCGTGTTCAAAGAGCTCAACTGCTCCTTGAGAACCTTACTATCTGCAAGAGCCTTATCGAGTCCCTGCTGAAGATTGCTAAGCTTTGCCTGTTCCGAATGATGGTTAGCCTCAGCAATTGAAAGTTCCTGCTGCAACTGGCTTGTCTCATTTTTAGCATCAACAAGTTCTTTGCTTTTCTGCTCCATCATCTGAGATTCTGACTGATACAACGTTTTAAGGTGGACAAGCTTATTTCTAATGTCTTCTCTGACTTTAAGAACTTTTGCAAGTTCTTTCTGCGCTTTGTCCTTTCTTGAGCTTACATTAGCACTCTGTCTGCTCAAAGAGTTGACTTCGTTTGAAGAATTGGCAATATCGACTGTAGCCTTAGACAATTGTGTTTTGATTGCATCTTGTTGAGCATCTGTTTCTGCTGCTTGGTTGGTGAATCCAGCAGCCACATCGGTAAATCCAATAGATTGGTTGGTGAATCCAGTAGATTGATTGCTGAATCCAGCTGGCTGATTAGTAAAGTCAGGTTGGGGAGACAAAGTCTTCGAAGCTCCGTTATTCTGTATGTTGCCAAATTGTGGTTGGCTAGCCAAATCAGAAGAACTAAAAACAGGTTTATTGTTTCTTTCAGGAATAACAGGAGCATATCTCGGTTTATCAAGATCCTCTGGACCTTCATCCTCATCAGAAGAAGAAGACGTATCGTTTGTTTCCTCTAGAGTGGCATTCTTAGCCTGTTGTTCCTTCTCGATTTGCTTCTTCTGTAACTGTCTACCGAAGTTCGATGAGGGAACAAAACTTGTGCCCGTTCTTGAGGCTTGCAAAGGTGATAAAGGAGTTTGAGCTGATGATGGTGATGATACAGTCGCAATGTCATTCGCCGGCTTCGAAATCGGTGTGTTTGAAGTCTCGAGACCAAAGATGTCTTTCAAATCGTCCATGTGAGACTTGCTTTGGGAGGACGTCGAGGAAGCAACACGACTATCGGAAACGGCGGGTTGTGTGAACACAGCTGGCTTTGGCAAAGCTTGGGCGGAAGTAACTGGAGACTTCTCTGTTCCTGCTTGTTGAGAAACAGACGATTGCATGCTCTCAGTTGCAATAGCACTGCTTTCACGAAGCTCGTTTGGAGTTGTTTCAGGCAAATCGTATCCGGCAAGCTTCTTCTGAACAAGGTACATGGCTATGCAAAACTCCTGGCGGTTGAAGCCATCGGAGTTGTTCAAGTTCGCCAATTCCCAGATACTAGCAAGGATGTCGTTAGGAAGATTTGATGTCATCAGAAAACTTGCAACCTCTGATCCACTGAGAGTTCCCTTCTTTTCCTTGTCGAGCGAGTCGAAAAGTGCACCGTATTGCTGACGCTGTTGCAACGACATGATCCACGTGTTAAGGTTGGTAGAACTCACGGATGCGGGAGATGAAGGCTGCGAAGAATGTGCAGATGGCTGAGGAGATGGAACCCAAACATTTAAGTTTGGCTTTGCACCCAGGCGAGGCGACGGAACTGCAGGCGGCTGTGCTCTCGATTCTTCTGCTGTTTTCCACATCGCCTCAGGTAACACTGTTGGCAAAACAGTCATTGTCTTACCAAGGAAAGACTGGATTAGGTGCATTGCCATGATGAACTCCGGCCTAGAAAGCTCACCTCTCTGTTGCCTGTCCACCAAATTCCAGATTTTTCCTAGAACCTGCACTGGGAGCCTTGCCTTGAGGAAAATATCTCGGGCCTGAGCACCGGAAAGTATTCCGTTGGGGCTCGAAGCGGTTCTATCAAACATTGCACCAAATTTGGCAGCCTGGGCTGGGGCCAGTAATGGAACCACCAGCCTCGAATTTGAGGCCATTGAGCCAGTTGACGACGTGACTGATGGAACGCGGGATCCCCTGGGACTCATGCCATTGGATCCGGTTACCTGTATGCTCATGGATCCGGTTCCGTTTGAAGAAACTGGAATAGTATGAAATTTGGCTAGCGCTCTGACATGTTGACTTGCATCCGGACTGAGCTGACTGCCGGATTGAACGCTTGAAATCATTCTCATGGCGTTGAAAAAGCCTCTTTGATCCAGGAACCCAGTGTTGTCAGGATCTGCATAATTCCATATTTCTCCTAGAATGGCTAATTGTAAACCCGATGCTTCCAATAACGGTTTGGCGGCCAATCCTGATATCTTACCGGTTTTTGCTGGATCCAAAGTCTTGAAAATTGATCCATAAAATTTCTTCTCTTCCGGACTGGGTGGTTCTTGAATAGTTCCTGTTAATTCATGATTATAGTTCGGTTAGTAAGACAAATTCTTCTTGAGAATCACCAATTCCGCATCACCGTATACTTACCACTCATTCTGGTTGAAGATCTTGTTTTCGTATATCCAATGTTAGTATTTTTACTTCACTGCAATATAATACTTTTGAAAAATTATGCAAAAAGCTTGGAAAGATAAGAAAGATAATCCAGGCGGGGGGTCGTGGGTATGGCAACACCCAATTTAATAAATCGCATTACTGTTTTATTTTCCCAATCTTTTTTTGTTTGAGCCACCTCGCAACCAAAAAAAATTAAAAATAAGATAAAAGGAGAGCGAGGAAAAATGAAAGCATTTCAGGGAAATTCTCATGATGGAAGAGAGACCAAAGTGCGTTCCACAGCGGTACAATAAATTGTCGTCTTTAGCAGACGCGTCGATAAATATTCTTCTCTCTCTCTGCATCTCTCTGTCTCTCTTAACCAAATAACTACTACTTACAAGCAATGAAACTTACTATATGGCATTACTGTTTTCTTCTATAAACCTTCCTCCATATCAGTTCTCTTCCTCCTCATCGTCAGACACTACATCTAGTAAAATAGATGCATTCTGAAGTCCTGCCTCAGAAATACTCTTATCCAGATCATCAAATAAATTCTGCCTCTGCATTTTTAACGTGAAAGCCTGGCCATTCAACGAGTCCTTGAAGGCAAATTTTACGTACTGAAAAACTACCTTAACTGGATCTGCTAACGCAAATCTTTTCACCACACGTTTTCCGTCGAGACCGGACCTGATCTGTATCCGGGTTGTTCCTTCTTGGGCACATGTAGGATCTGGAATATCAGTCTCCGGGATGTTCGCTATTATCTGTGTGTATGTTGGCGGAACGTTTGATGCTGCAGTAGATTCGGATTTGTCGATGCCACTGGTCTTAACATCAACGCCGATACTTGTTGAGTTGGCTGTGTTTCTATTCTCGTTGTCCTCACACTCATCGTCATCAAGTGTAATTGGGGCTTTCTCGGTTCCTGATGTTCCTTCCTGCTGCTTTCTGCTGTGTTCCGCAAGATTGACATTGGACTCGTTCTTATTCAAGGAAAATTTGGCGATGAAATCTGCAACGTCATCGATGAATTTGTGAACCTCAGGATTTGTGTTCCACACCTTCATTCTCTCACCGGTCCATGGATCTATTATTGCAATATGTGGGTAATCCTTGAACGGATATAGATTCCGATAAAGCTGTCCGTTTGGCGAATCATGCTGGAATTGTAAAAAGATGAACTTCTCCCTGACTAAATCCTTAATCTGGTTTGAGGACCAGAAGTCCCGATTCAAACACTGACACCTAAAATCGGTTACATCCTGAATATTGATCAGTACCCATTTCTTTTCGTCGCGGGCAAGTTTCTTTGCACTATCAAAGTCCAGCTTACTGATGATATCCCAAGGAGGGCGGAATAATCTAGCAAGACGTTTCTGTGTGCTTGACAGCTGATTAGTTAAGTCCTCTCTTGCCCTGTAAGGATGGTCCTCTCTTGTGAGATCTACTACTGTGTTACTGTCCGTTCCAAACGGCTGGTGTTCGTAGGAATCCTCGTATTCATCTCCATAGTCTATCTCCCTATCATCATCATCAATGTCATAATCATCGTCATAGCTGTTAGCTGTTGTGTTGTGTTCCCTGTATCCATCGTCCAAATCATCCTCTTCCTGGTTGAAAACTCCCCGCCTCGCAGATCCAAACATGCCACGTTCTGGAGGCACCCTTGGCGGAATATATCCATATTCTGGTATTAGCTGTTCGTGCACTGCCTGAATCGGTTGCCTTACATTATCACCATTGGATGGTGTTCCATCCTCATACATTTGCCTCTGCAGTTTTCTGGCAAGATCTTCATCTGACTCAGTAGTATTGACATTCGAGTTCGCGCTTGGTTGCGTGGACGAGCCTGTATCTCTGGCATTGCCGGTTACAGCACCAGTACCTCCATTCTCAAAGAATAGATTCACTGCCGTATCCAGGTTGCCATCACTCATTTCTAGGTAGCTTCTTGCAACCTGAACGTCATCTGTAGAGGTGATATCCAGAAACGTGGGTATAAGATCATCCAAATCACCCATTTTCGTTCTGTATTTATGCTTTTCCTCTTATATGTGATCCCAATTGGCTGTTTACTCTATTTGAAATGTATCAAGTGTTTTCAGATAGTGCTCTTCTTCAATGCCTGTTCCAATAAATACTCTCGCCCTTGAGGATAGTGATGATAATTATATACGTAAGGTAAGAGATATCCTAGAGAGGGCGGAAAAGAAGGAAAAGGGACGTCTGTAATTGGGAGTGCCTTAGGGAAAGTAAGCAAGAAATGGAAAAAAAAATTAAAAAATTAAAAAAAAGTGGAGAGGGCAATGTAAAGCAATGTGTCCGGTGTATGGATGTATTAAAGTATTCTGCTTTAACTACCAGTTGAATGCATGTCATTTCTCTAATTATTCAGTTTTAATGTACACACTGTCTATTATAATAAACTTAGAAAAGAGAGTAATCGTGGCCTCTATGTCGTTTTGGTATCACGTCTTCTTCTTGTGATTGATCGTGCTCTTCACGTCTGTGATTTGATGTAGGGATGTGTCGTCTGGTTGATGTTCACCCTCTATCGATTCAAGCACTGGTATTCCATCAATGTTAACAATTTTAGGGCTTAGTCCTGTCTCCCTGATGAATTCCGAATCTAACTCCCTTAATCTGTTCATAGTTTCGAGTTTCATACTTTCTCTATTTTCTTTCATGCTCCTTTCATACCGATCTCTTATTATTTGCTTGTTTCCGGCAGTTATTCTGTCAATCATATCCAATTGGCAAAAGGATTCGTTTTTTGTACGCGAATATTCAGGATACTTCCATCCTACAAGTTTCTCAAAGAGGTCCGGAAAAGGTAGTGCAGGTAACAGCTTGGTTGTTTCCAATGTATTGATAAGGTGCTTTATTTTCTTACTTGATCCTCGAAGCTTACCGTTTTCAAATGCTAGGTAGTCTCTTTTCGAGTCATCAATGCGTTTACGATATTGTTCGTATGACTTCTTTGATTCGTCCACACATGTATCGATTGTCTTCACCAATTCGTCTATATGATTGACCTGTGCCTCGACGAACTTCTTTGACATCTCATAATACTCATTCGCTATGATGTTTTGCAACTGGGATACGTCCTCCGAGTTGTTCAAATCCAAAAAATTGTAATCGCTCTTCTGCCTCGGCGAGTCTGGCATTAATGCTGATATCTGCTTGTTTCTGTTTACCTCGTTGTTTTCTGTTATACTTTGAATTTTTGCAGGGAAATCGCTTGCAGCAAGCTTTTCTAAAAACTCCATGCTTGTCTCTTCCAAGAGTTTTTTCTGAAAATCTGATAGAGGATGTTTTGATGCCTCCTCTTTCAATCTATGCTTTTCCAATGCAGCTGCGCGAACTTTATCGCGTTTCTCTCTCTTTTCTTGATCGTTTGACACATCTGCTTTGTTTTCAATCTCTAAAACGTTCCCCTCCACAGGTTTTGTTTCCCTGTACTCGCTCTGTGACTTCCGCCGTCTTCCTCTATGTCGTTTCCTTTCAGTATCCCCGCCTTGTGCCCTTGTTCTCGTAGTCCTTAACTCGGGTGAACTTTCTTTTCTCTTTCTGGTAGTAGACCTCGATCTTGATCTTGACCTCGACTTCGATCGAAACATTTTCCTTCTCAATTCTGGCACATTATAATCCGGAATTGATGGAGAACTATTATGACTTCGGCTTCTTTTGCCTCTATGTCCTATATGTTGTTTGTCCTCGTGGACAACACGATGTAGTGGTACGCGTTTGTTTTCATTGTAATCAATTTTGGTCACGTTACGAAATGATCTGTTCGACCGTTGTAACTCTTCCTCTTCCACCTCGAACTCAGAATCGCTCATATATAGTTGAGCCCGTAATCTTTCTTGTTTCTTCTTGAGCCTACGCTGTCTCTCTTCCTCATTTTCAAGCTTTGGCTTTCTCTGCGGCTCCATCTTCTCGACATTTAAGTTGATTTTCCCCTGATCTTTTTCTGCCTGATTTGCTTCAGTAGCGACAATAATATGTCCCCCACCATCAGCATTTTCTTGGTGTTTTTCTACTAAACTGTCTGCTTCCATGTTGATATCTGGTTGTGATTCTGGTAAATTTTGCGTCGATTGTTGTTCGGAAGTAGGCACTTGGGCCCCAAAACTTGAATCACCTAAATGTTGCAAGTTGCTTTGCATGTTTTTTCCAAGCACAACCCGAAAGAGCCGTTTATCACAGAATACACGTAATCAATCAAAAAAAAATGTATTTTTATGGTTGGAACGCTATAAGAAATGAAAATAAATATGAATGGTGTGATACAGATAGAGATAAAAAAAATGCAGAGTACCTGAATGCAGGAAAAAAGAAAAACGCAAGTCTTCGCTTCCACCCAGGGACATCCCCCCATCTGGATTCGTCTTTGATAAATTTGAGCTCGAGGTATTGATGATTTTAATTTATGGTTTCAAACGAATCCTCACATTGAAAAGTGCACTTAGTATGTTATCTGCTTTCACTATATGATTAGACGCTTTCTTGATAATCGGACTCTGTTAAAATGCTTATTATATTTTAGTATCTAGTAGAGGCTGGGTTACTCAATGGTTTTCATACATAATGGGGGAAAAAAAGGAAAAGCAGGGAAAAAAATACACCATCAGGAAAGTTTGAAAATTGCAACCAAATAAATGCTATGCTGGGCTTGTTTGAAAAGCTAGAATTAAATGGTCTGAAAAGCTTGCCATGATGCACTCCGCTTGGTACTAGGAAAAATGCAGATGACCTTTAATATATACTTTAATTGCAATCACTAGCTTTCTTTCAGGGGTCCTACCTATATCAAACAATATCAAAATTTTATAGAGATGATTCCGTTTAACTGCGTCTAATGTCAATAAAGCTAGCTCTCTCAATAATGTACTCCTTTTTTTTTTTTAGTATATATCCACCATTCCTGATTCTATAGCCATAATAAGCAAGTCATTAGTTCGTATTTGAGCTACTTTAATTTAGCCATATCAGTATAATCTGGCTTAAATATTAAGACAGATTGATTCGCAACCATCGATTGGGTCTGTCTGTGTGAAAAAAAATTGCTATGATAAGTGTAAAAGAATTAGCGCTACCAGGTATTGTAAAGTATTTGGTGATATTTCAAGTATTTGAAGAAGAATTTATTGGAGCAAATATATAGGAGAATACTTTCACTCTATATAAGAGCAATTCTATTTGTATGACAACATGATAGAGTTAACATATTTGTTAGAATAACTCTGTTGTTAGACGCTAGTTTTCTTTTTTCAAGTAACGGGATTGAGAATTGCAATAGGATTTTCGGATTACATTTGCAAGCTGATTGAAATGGTAGCTGCAAAAATCACTTCAGCACCTTTTTATGTCTACAAGCATTTTATGTGCAAAGATCATGAACCATTCATGATTTGTGTTGGCATATATAAGTTATGTGAGTTGCATATATTGAACATGATCCCCCCCCCCCCCCCATTTTCTCTCGTTATGAGCCTATGATCAACTTTTGCTATTTTAATACTTAGTATCAAGAATCATCCAGTATGTTTGTATTCAACGTTAATATAATATTGTAAAGTGAAAATCATTCCAAAGTCTCACCCGAGCAAAGCGTTGCGACGTCAGATTACATTTCTTTGTCATATTCCACGTTCATTTGGTGTACGGATGTACAAATGATTTGTTCGCGGAGGGGAGAAAAACCTGGTCGAGCTGCCAGATCATACTGTCTTGTCAAGTACACACAGTTTGTTTGTGTTCAAAGCACAGTATTTTATAGTTTCACAGAGTACATGCATCTCCATCAGCATATTTGAGTACATTATACTACACCAATTCTTTCATTATTAACATATGTCAATTAAATATCTTCTTCTTTTATCCCGGCAAGGGAAAGTGAGACTTTCAAAATGGTACATTGCCATGAGTCAACAGGAGAAACAAAGAGTTACTAAAGAGCTTACGGCAATTGTGCCGCTAAGAAAGTCGAAAATGTGCAATGTTCTTGAATATAAAGATTCCAAGCTGGTGTATCGTCGTTATGCCTCTCTTTTCTTTATAGCTTGCATTGGAAACGATGATAATGAACTTCTTGCTTTGGAAGTAATACAACGTTACGTCGAGGTGATGGATAAGATATATGGAAATGTGTGCGAGCTTGATATAATCTTCAATTTTCAACTTGCATACCAGATATTAGATGAGTTGGTTATAGATGGAGTTATCCAAGAAAGTTCTTCTGGAGAAGTTATTAGGAGGATAGCTTATCAAGAACAAATGCAGCATGATGATGTCATTAAATCGTGAGTATAAATATTAAGCCGGTGTTACGGCTTTTGAGTGGCTTTTTTTGATCTTGTACTAACCAATCTTTTCTCTAACTTTTATCAGAGTTTACACATGAATGACGAAAGTGGTAGGTAGGTCACCTCAACTATATTTGTTTGTTGTATTATACCACCAATTTGGAATGGCCCTACAGTTACCCCTATTTCGTTACTTGCTTTCTTGGCATGTATGGATACAAACGTCTTTCAGTGAAAATAGACTACAGTTGATAGTTGATGTATAATCCTTGCTGGAACTGCGTATGTCATTCATACGACGACATTACGTAATAGCGTTTTGTCTTTCCCAGTTTCTGGCTACGTTCTCTTTTTCTACATAATATGCATGAAATGGCAGGTTCCGGTTTTCTGCCTACGGATTTCCGCCAATAAAAACATCCAAAAAAAATTTCCTTGCGTTATGGAGAAACATGCTCATTTCTGCAATGCTCGTCCAGGCGCGAATTTGACAATGCCGAATACTGGGCTTGCTCGTGTAAATATACGTACTCTGTATGCGAAATTGGGGATCCAAACCAAAGTCTGCTGCAATTGGGAGGAGGTAGAGAAAAAAATAAAACAAAATTAAAATCAAAAATAAAGTTAAGCGTAGCATATAGTCTTCATCATAAAAACGGATTTGACTTTTTTCATAAACTTAAACTACGAGAGGCATAGCTTATTTATTGTTATACTTTGAATCAAGTACACAGAACATTATAGCAAGAATATGTTTAACACACTTGCTTTGAGAGGTAAGTTTTAAATGCAGTATAAACCTGAGTTGAAAGCAGCGAATGAATATTAGAGAGTTGTTGATTGAGTATAGAACTGAGCATTGATTGATGTGAATCAAGTGGATATAAGATCATTTTCAAGCTACAAGTAGTGGTATCTACGCATTTTTTGGAGTGAAATGGATACATAGCAAAAATATGTCAGAGGATATCTTGAGTTTATCGCTATGTGTATTTTTGTTCTTTAGATTGCTGGTATAAATCATCCATTCAAGATTCAAAAATCAGTTCATTCAAAGCACAGAATTCATTTGATTTGACAACAGTTCACTTAACTTCTGTATACTCAGCGGTGGTATATTGTCTGTCCGTTTCTGTGACCATCAAACTTCCAATACTAACGATGTTATTGCTTTTCTATAGCTGTGAGAGCTTCCGTTGTGAGACCATCACTTCTCAGACCAATGGCTATGAGACCATTGGCTGTCAAGTCTGTCTTTTTGCAATCGAGATCTGTGTCACCAGTTGGACTTAGATTCTTGGCCACTAAGGCTCCGGAGACCAAGAAAGCCGTCAAAGTTGACCCAAAAACTAAGGCTGCTAGTCTTATCGACGTGATTCCAGGGTCTAACTTTGTCACCAAGACTGGAACATTGGCAACAGCTGCTGCCGCCACAGTCTACAGTATTGCTGAGGGGTTCTTTGTCATCAACGGAGAGGCTCTTTTGGTCGTTACATTTTTTTCGTTTATCTACATGACTGCTAAGGTTCTTGCTCCATTGTATGGTGAATTTGCCAGAAAGAGAATTGGCTTTGTTACCAAGACTTTAAACAATGCCAGAGAGAGCCACGTTAATGCCGTCAAGGACAGAATTGCCGAAGTGTCTAACTTGAAAGATGTGGTCTCAACCACAAAGGCCCTTTTTGAGATGTCCAAAGAAACTGCTGCCATTGAGGCTGAAGCTTTTGAGTTGAAGCAGAAGGTCGAGGTTGCAAAGAAAGCTAAGTCTGTTTTGGACTCATGGGTCAGATACGAGGCACAGGTTAGACAATCACAACAGGAGCAGTTGTCCGCCACTGTTATTAGCAAGGTCAAGGAGCAACTAAAAGACTCTAAGTTTGAGGACAAGGTTCTAGCGGAGTCTGTTTCCGAGGTCGAGAGGTTGTTTGCTAAGGAGAAATAAGCCGCCTATGTTCCTTGCAATTACAAATGAAGTTGTCAATGGATTCAACTTTCACCATTTGTTATAAGGTTGGCCTGCTTAGTCTTACGTTAAGCAATAGTTAATAAATATTCCGTTTATCTTATTCAATTATATGTTTCGAATTCAATAAAGAAAAAGTATCTTCTTATATTTCAGAGGTCCGAGCCCACGCTTGGATCGCTTGTTATACGTTGTATACAGTTCTGATTCACAGTTCAAAAATCAGTACTCTGGAACTGTGTCTGGATTTGTTTTAACTTGTAAAATCTCGGTTTGGGTTCAGATGGTAGAGGAATCTGTTCAGCCTCGAGCTCAGATAAATTGACGATCTTTTCCCACTGCCTCGTGACTAATTTATCCTTGCTATGTACGGATAAATTCATCATCTCCGGAAATGGCTGTTCCCCCAACGGATTTAACTCTGGGTCATAGAACACCGAGCTTGTTTTGAGTTTAAGGGTGCTGCGAGCTTTTGAATCGCTTGGCTGCAATTTTGCCTCCTGATCCTGTTTTTCTGTCGTCTTTTCTCCCCTCTCCTGTTCAAATTTATACATAAATTCATACCTCTCCTTCAAGTTGTCGATGTTTCTGTAATCTGTGGCAGTTTTTACTCCCTTGTGCTCAATCTTTTTGATTCTTCCTAAAAGTTCCTGGGACGAGCCATACAGGCCTTTCAAATCTTCGAATCGGTGCTCCTGCCTCTTTTCACGTTCTTTTCGCTTTAGTGATCTTTTGGACATTGCTTGCAGTTTTGATAGTGCTAATTTTATAGCGATCAGATGTGTAAAACTAATATTTCCTGCCTGGTTAAAGGATTGATAAGACGTAATGAAGTTTACACGAGAATCTCAAAAATAAATGGACATGAAAAAAAAAAAAGCAAGAGAGAAAAATAACCATGATGTAGTAAATCTAAAGATCATTAGAGTGCATGTTTTCTTTCTAGTCAATGTCTCCACCCCCAAAGGATCTTGCCAATTATATATATATATGATTCTTCCAACAGATAGTTATTATGAATAAATCTACAAACCAGCCACAATCTCAGGTGGGTCAAGTGCCCCCTGCCCAGCAAAAGTACCCTCCTCTTAAGTTTGAGGAAGTTCCAATTCTCCCTTTGGAACAAATACGACCTCGTCTAAACCAATTGGTGCACTCATTAAGGAAAATTGAGGATATGATGCGTGCTGGACAGCCATTGCCAAACTGGGTCCAACTTCAGAACCAATTTAATGTTATCTTATCACAGCTTAACTCGTTTTCTAGAGCACTTGAGGCCAACAAGGTTCCCCTTTCATCATCTGATGCGTTTCCAAATTACGAGTTTGATACAACACAACACGAGGGACTTCTCACGACACTCTTAAGAAAGAAGCATCTTCCCGAAGTTGATGAATGGATAAGCTCCACTGATTCTGTCAGCCCAGATACTACTAATAAAGATGACGAAGTGACTAAAGAGTGTTCCCAAATTGCAGAGGAGTTGTTACAGAAATACGTTTTTGGTGGTTACTTAACAAAGGAAGAGGGTGAACGAGGGTTGACCGTGAAAGATGTTTTTGGAAATGAGGCTGAATCGAATATAAACGATTCAGTGACCCAGAATGATAAGCTTAGACAGCAACAAACTGAGGATGAGATTTATCGATTTATTTATCAGGGTTTGGACTCGAAGGTTACCTTTTGATCTGAATCAGAGCTATGTGCATTCTTTAATCTTATCGTGTCATTGAACCGTTTTTCAATGGCCTGCTTGATTTGCTTGAAATGGCCGCCATAATTTTGCCCTTCGAAGATCATGTCCTGCTTTAGAAGCTGTTTGCAAAATTCGATATCGTCAAATCTCGGATCCTCCTTGTCAAGCGGCATCTCTTCCCAATTGATAGCAAACTGAGTTGTGAAACTGTTGTAATGCTTCTTGTTTTTCATGCGATCGCTATATAGATCTGTTGTCATAACGTGAATGTGCAAGTTTTTCATGGATGGCAAGGAATGGCAACATACTTTTATATGACTCTCCAACTTATCGTTTTTATCGATAAACTCATATCGTTGGTTGAATTCATTTCTAAGAATCTCTTTGGCCTTTTCCACATACTTCTGCATGAGTTTGCGGAACCGGCTGTTTTGAAATGCAACTTGAGGTCGTAGAAAGGTGAATTGTCGTGGTAGAACTAGAAAATGAAAGATCGATTTAGGGAATTGGTCTCGAACGATGACTGCATTATCGTCACTAAAAACCACTATCTGTGGATATTTCTCCGGATTCTTTAGAAACTTTTCAAATACGTATCTGAATGACATTTCATAGTATTTTGTTTTCAATTGTGCGTTAACGATATAGTGGCGTGAACTATGTGGAATATTTAAATACTATTTACTGAATAGACTCTGAGTTTCGTATCAAATGCTTTATAAAATGGGGAGTCTTACTCTTATTTTTTTGCGTCTTCCCCAGCTTTAATTTTTTTGCTGTTTTAATTTTTTTTTAATTTTTTCTTTTATTATTAAATAATACAAAATACATACCGTGGTTCGAACAGAAAAATACTTCTATTATATTACTACAACACATGGAAAAGGAACGAGTAGAAACATCACATACATTTAACGCACATAATGATTGGATCATAGCATACGTATTATGCTAAAAAAGCTTTGCGGATTAAATATTAATGGGGCCGATGAGTTCGGATTGAATATGAAGAGGGTTGGTAATTGGATCCGTTTGGGAGTATTTACATGAAGGAGCCCCATTTAAGCAAAGAGTTTAAAGTAATGTAGCATAACTTATTGTTCCCGAATAACGATAGTGTTATCAATTGGATAATTAAACTTCTAGCGTCAGATCATAAGCCCGACAAGGCTTTAGTGAACAATTCCCAGGTTCCAAACATAATCATACTGTTTGGTACGGTTCTCATAAGATGAGGTGTTAGACCACCATAGAACGAAAGGAATCCTTCTTCCTTGTAGATAACTTTAAAACATTGAATAAGCCCTGTATATTTGGGCTTTCCGTTCTCCATTGGAGCCTGTCTTAGTCTTGTTCGCACAACTTCATGGGGATACATTGCCAACGATGCAATAAGCTTAGCAAAGCCGGCAGCACCTGATCTCGCAAACCAATCAGCAATATTATCCATTCGGGTTCTTTCACGTCCGCCAGCAGCGAGTCTTTCTGCCCTTCTATTGATCAGATACTTCATCTGCTCGTAAAGAATCCACTGAATGGTGGATTCGCCAGATCCCAAATATGATGCTGATAATCCCTTATACAAAGCGCCAATACCTTCTGTTCTGAGTGTCTTGTACAAACAGTCAAACGAATTCTTGTACTGCTTCCTTGTAGCCTTGTCTAGTTGAAGCCGTGTCTTTATCAACCAGATAGGATTGGTGGCAGTACTTGTAACTATTCCGGCATTCAGACCCGCTAGCAAGTGCATGAACGATGTCTCCTGTCCGTTGAAATAGCGCGTGTTCTTTAAAATGTCTTTTGTGTATCCGTAAGTAAAGAAATTGATGGATCTTGCAGGAATAACACCAACCAAGTTTGGACCGAGACCTTTGAATAAGGCCCTCGGTCCCTCCACTCTATACACTTTGAATATAATGGAGCAGGTCTCTTTAAAGTGCTTTGCCATACTTCCTGCGATTGAGTTTGACCCAGCATGACTTTTGTAGGCCTCTCTATAGACTGAGGACTGCAATCTAGTTTTCACAACATCAAAAGGAGACGTGAAAATTGCACCACACATCCCCCCAAGGCCTCCTGAGATAAGATGAACCCAAGGCTTCACTTGCGTTTCCTCCTTTTCCTTCTCCAGCTGTTTTTCAAGAAGCACCTCGCCTCTTCTCCTTTTTAAAGCACTTTCCTTCAGCTGCATTATCTCTTGATCGGCACTAGGGTTCCTATGATTATTTGTAGTTATCGTTTCTGGAAACACTTCTCTCAGAGTCGACGATTTCTCATCAGATGCCAAGTACGGTATTGATTCGTTGATATCAGACCCTATCTTGTCTATTTTTTTATCTTCTATTCCCATAATTTTGTATCCAGCCGTACGTCTTTCTGTTTTCGTTTTTTATTGCTTGTAAATGTACAATTAAGTGTTTTTTACAGAAAAAGTGGGAAAAAACTGTTCTTATACTGTGGTGAATAAATAAACGAACGGGTCTTGTCTTCTTTAATTTTATTTCAACTATCTCGTGCAAGTTAACAATGGATGGTACTAAATATCTATTTCAACTAAGTTGTCTGATCGATCACTTTGACATGTTATTAATTGTATATTGGAGAAACGTGTATGTAGGTCATCCCACCCGTTAATATATTTCGTGTAATCAGAGATCTGAAATAAATAATTAGGGAGAGGAAAAAAATTTTCGATTGTCTCTGAGAGACTGAAAGACAGGATTACACCTAATTTCCGGTCTGTCAAAATGCTAAGTAAGTAAGTATGTATGTATGTATGAATGTAAGTATTTGTGCATGTACATTCGTAAGTAAGTATATATGCATGTTTGTACGACATACTTCCAGTAGAAGGACCCTTTAAAACAAGCAACTTTCTTACGATATTAAGTTGTGATTACTAGTTGAACACTATCAGATTTATTTTGGGATACTTAAAACCTACATGACACATCCTAAAAAGAAGAGAAGCACAGAAAATATATTACCCGAACCAAAAGCGGACGCAACTCTCCTTTTCCTTCGCCTTGTCTCTCTTTAAATGTAAGTCTCGTAAGCAACAGGAGCCAAAGTGGTTGGGACACCTGAAACAACCTCAGCAGCTCTTGGTGGAGTTGGCTTTCTCTTAAGCTGAATGGTCTTACCAGCAGCCTTAGCAGCAACTCTCTTAGCAGCGTTCTCCTTAACTCTCTCCAAGAACTCGGCTCTACACTTAGAATGCTTAACGTGCTCAATCTTCACGTTGATTCTCTTCTCCAAGAATCTGTTACCGACAATCTTGTTGATGATGATACCAACAGCGGACTTGGTAACGTTGTACACAATACCAGTTCTTCCGTGGTAGTATTTGAATGGCATACCCTTCTGGATAGAACCGTTCACCTTGATGTCGACGATGTCACCCACCTTGTACGTCTTCAAGTAGGTGGACATTGGAAGACCACCATGCTTCTTGTAGTCACGACTGAATGCGTAACGAGTTCTTGATCTTAAACCGTGACTGTAATAAGATTAATGACAAAAGTCAAATTATGTTAGTATATTGCACTCAATAAACCAGAATCTTGCTTGTATACTATTTCTCTATCAGATGAAAGGCCTCTTCTGCTGATTCAGTCTACAACAGCTGCTGTGTCTTGTTAAAACCCGAATTTTCACTCTTTTTGTTGCCATTATTATAAATGCTGCAGTTTCCTCGATTTAGGATAGGTCCCTTGATATTGCCACATATTGGCAAACTTGTGTTGTGAACTTTGACAAGCACACACCCAATAAATCCGCATGTAAATAACTAACTGCTAATATTATTGCCATATCAATGTATACTCAGGTACCTTGGTGAAATTCATTAATTGTTATTCGTTTTCGCCTGACACAAAACACATTTCATATCTGAAGAAATCGAAGCCTTGTAAATGTTCGCAAATGCATACCTTTTACCCATCTTTGGTTATCTATGTATGTCAATACCTGCTAAAATATCAAAGCTTTACAAACGTGTGTCTAGAGCTTGAAACGGTACGAAGAGAAGTAGCTATGTTTAAAATTTTGAAGAGTTTTTTTTTGTAATTTTTCGAGCTTTGTTTCCTGTAGGAGATATTCCTTTTCCTATCCTTATTCCTGCATCGTAGGAATCAATGGACTTCGGCCCTTGAAAAAAATCACAACTAAGTTTACCCATTATTCCAATAACTTGAAATTTCCGCGAAAAAGCTCTTGGTTACGGCCAATTCACTGTCCTAAAATTTTGTGTCAAAACTGGAGGTGTAAGGTGTAAGTGATATGTACTTCCAAAATATGGAGGAAGGAAGAAGGAAAACTCACAATGTTCAATTTTTTTTTTCAGCTCTAATTGGAAATTTGGACAGGAAAAAATGCTGTATACATTGTAGGCAAGCCCCATGTTTTATAGAATATGCTGATCAGTGCTCAATACAGATTTGACCGCTTTAAATGGCAACCAAATGTCAAAGTGGTCAACAGCCTAGTTATTTAGTAGAGTAGGTACCCCGCCAAACATAAGCACACTACATAGAACTTTACGATAAACCTTACCGTAAAAAGTATACGTGAAGTAAGTTTAGATATTAGACAAAAAAGATATAGGAATTTACACCTAAAGCATTAAGATGGAGTTTATATTTAGTTTAAGTGTTATTTGCCCATTACTCCTCTTCAGCAGCCTCGGCCTCCTCGCCACCCTTAGCAGCTTCAGCCTTAGCCTTCTCGGATCTTCTCTTAACTCTACCAGCTCTACCACCACCGTATGGAGAAGTAGCAGCAAAGTCAATGTGCTTCTGGGAGTCCAATCTCACCATGTAGGATGGGATGGTGACAAGTTGCTTACCAACAGCAATGTGTCTTTGTCTGATCAAAACTCTAGCATGATGAACAGATCTGGCCAATCCCAACTTGAACACCTGGGTCTGTAGTCTTCTTTCTAAGAAGTCCTCAATCTTCAAGGACAAGACGTAATCCAACTTCATCTTGTCTTCTGGCAAAATACCCACTCTGACCAATCTTCTGATCAAAGCGTTACCCTCGAAAAGTCTTCTTGGGTTCTTCTCATCCATAGTCAACAAGTCTCTAGCGGCTCTTCTGATCTTGGACAACTGGTATCCAATTCTGTAGATTTCGTGCTTGTTCTTCAATCCATACTCACCGCACAATTTCAACTCGCTATCCAATCTGGCGATTTCGAAAGGTCTCTTTGGGACCGAGTAGGTCTTAGAATGGTTTCTTGGAGCTCCTATATGATTAAAGATTTTGACGTTAGTATATGATGCTATTACAGTGTCTTATACGTTCAAAGTGGATGTGTTGTGCCGATATACCTTGGAAATTTCAAACGAACTCTGGAATTTCTCTCACTGATAACTGTTCCACAGTTTGGCTTTATAATGAGTCTGTTTCTTAATACATGTATCTCGAATCAACTAACACGATGTTCTCTCTGCTTTAATGCTTTTATAAATAAGTATATCCTTCATGAAACTCATATTTATTGAAAAGTGTGCACTATCTCCCAAATGTAAAATCAACCCAATATGTTCTCTAATTCATGTTGTATAAAATATCATCAACGTCATTCGCATCCATTCTGAGCATCACACTGACGATACTTACTTGGCATCTTGAACTATCTTGGCCTGTTTGTCGTTCTTATGAAAGACTTTCAAGAGGTTTGTTTTTACAGCTAGACACTAACTTTCAAATGTTTTAATCTTACACTCGAAATAAAACTGAGAGCTACCGAAAAAAAAATAATAAGAAAAAAAAAATCAAAAATTGCTTGGTGGACTGAAAAACTTTTTTTCCGCGCTGGTACTGCCCCCTAGGCAGGAGAGAGTAAACTTTTGACTACTGTAGCGGTGTGAGGTGTAGGTTAATCTTTTTCATGTCACGTGAACATAATGTTGGTAGCGCCACGTAGTATGAAAACAGATGTGGCTGGTGGGTGTCCAGAAACCGTTGGTCTGAATAAAGAAGATAACGCAACTCATAAATAAGCAGAGTTCAGTTTGCTAAACAATCAAAAATAAAATTAAATGAAAACAGCGTTTAGGTGCAGGCGAATGCGATAGATAGATGGATCACAATATCATATAGTCCGTATTTGTTACATATTCAGAGTATTTATTTGCTCTTGCTCACTAAATTAGATGAGAAGCTCATAATTTATAATTATCTATTCATTCTCGTTGACAGCTATAGGGGGACCCCGTCTCATAATTTTCGAAATGTCGGTTTCAACTTACCTGATGTAATCACTACAGAGAATTTTGGTTTTCAATATGAACTGTAACGAACAATTGGTACTCAATTTTGAGCATGGTTTATAATTGTGGCTGAATGTGCTTGCATATTCACAATATTAATAAATGAGGGTCAAAGTTCGCCGATCGAAGCAATATAATCCAGCCCCTTAATGGTACTTGGATGTTGATTACTTTATAAATTCAAGACAATAGATTTCATATTGCCTCAATTGGAGTTACTTTGAAGAATGTATAATTGAGTAAAAATTTAAATGAATTGAAAAAATGGAGAGCGCTAAAATTGAAAAAAACGGTTGGTCCGTGGCGCCTGATCTGAAAATGGTAATTTTATCTGTAACGCCCTGCTTCACTTTACTGCTTCCTGGTATTTTAGCCTGGCTAGCCGCTCTGTGTTCTGGCTGATGTTATAGTGTCTGTTTACTATTTTGGAGTAAGCAAGCGGAAATTTTTCAAAAGATAGAGAAGTGAGGTGACAAGAATTTGGGCACGTCCAATGATAATAAATAGTACACAGTCTGTATTTTAAATCAAGGCTTCTTTCACGTTGCTCAGCTTTCACTCAGGGCCTTCCCAGTCGGCTTTTTTTTTCAATCGTATGATTCTCGGCCCTTGCTCAACAATAGATTCCCTTGTAAAATAATCGTGTGAAAATGTACTGTAGACAGTAAGTTAGAACGTATTTTTTTTCAACCAAGCCATATGTTATGCTGTTGAAGAAGCGGAGAAACCAATTTTACTACATAAATCAAATAGAAGATCACCTTCATGCTTTTTTACAGTACCATATTCTATTTTTTCCTCATATGGATTCACCCTATTGGAGATCCCGCATTATGATGAATAGGTTGACAGCCCCCTTCTGCAGTTTTTCTTCTTCGTATCCTTTCTTTTTTTTTCGCACCATAGAACAAGTCAATTATTATGTTTATTATTTATCTGTAGTTCCAGTTCGCGACTGTAGCTCATTAGTATGAAAGACAGTTCCGTTGCGTAGTTTTATTGGTCCCGATCGATTTCTATTTTTATGGGCACCTGAAGTATTAATATGTACGTAACCTCTTAATTTTGTTTTGGAATTAACTGTCTCCTTAAATTGAACTAAAGTTTTACCATTACTTACCATCACATTTAGGTTTTTCACAACCTCTATTATATATAAGGTTTCTCACAAATCACTACCTGTGTGAGCTTCCTTATTGATACGTTCTTTTACTTTTTGAACATTGCCGTCGTCGTTTTCGTCATTAACCAAAGTTATATCTACGTTTGTTTCTGTTCGATTAGGTGTCAATGTTAAACATACAACGGCTCTTCCATGGGCTGCTCCGGCTCCGAGCAAAGGAAAGCAAGTATGTGTTAGCTTCGGTTGTTGTGGTTCTTTTATACATAATGCTTGTCAAGGTTCGGTTTGTTTCTCCTCCTATGGAGCTGTCCATATCTGATCCGGTATCAAAGACTTCTTTGAGCATAAAGGATAGGACTGACATGTTCTTGCAGAATATTTATCTAGTTGAAAAGGCAAAGATGGAAGAGAAGAATGGCAAATCCAGAAGCAAGAATGTTGAAATTGAAGAAAGTGAAAAGGCAAACGAAGATGACTCAACAGATTCTGATAACGAGGACCCTAACAAGGACTTAAAGCAAAAGGAGAAGGAACGGATAGAGAAGGACTTTAGAAAAGATCCATGCCTTTCAAAGACTGTCTTGGAAGCAAAGTATAGTTCTACTAAATTAAAATCTTTCTGTGGAACGCATGAAATAAGTGACGATGAAAATTACTTTTTGGATTTAAAATGTGACGACATTAAATACACACCAGAGGATGCAGATTCACAGTTAGAATATACAGAGGCTCGTTTTTTGGACGATAACTTTGACTCTCTCAATGAATACTTACGTAAAAGTGGTTATGGATCAATTATTGCTGGAGAAGACGCTGATCTCGACAGTTATGATTTTTCTTCGTTAACAGACTGGTATCGGTTCACTGGTTCATCTGTGTGGTTACCAGATCAGAAATATCATCTCATGGTGAGTAGGATTGTTTATTCACCAAATAAGATTCCTTTGGTATCATTTATTCGCTTGCAATTGTTCGATGTAAACTGGATAGAGGTTAAAGGTCGCCGCTTAAGATATGTGGATATCGATGATAACACACTTAAGACTGCTGTTTTGGACTATGAAAGAACGAAAAATGAAACCATTTTGGATGGCATATCAATCAAATTTCCAAATATTTTGGATATAAAGCTTGATGTTGAAAGCAGGTCCGATTTGTTAGGACCAGAAGATCCAAGAATATTGTACAATGATATAGCTGAGATTCATGAACCTGTGGCGGTCTTCAACCAGGATATTCGAGGAAGAAGAACGATGTATGCAACTTTCCCGTTACGTCATACGAAGCCAGGACATAAAAAAGAGGTGTTGCTATTGCGTACATCTTTAATGGGCGATTATCCATTTGAGAAAAATTGGACGCCATTCTTTAGCAATATATCGCCAGCACCTCCTTCGGGCTACAAAGGTTGGATGTACATGTTTTATGGGTTGGATCCGTTAAGGATTTTTAAATGTAGTCTAGACACAGGGTACTGTGATGTTGTTCAACGGAATTCTAAAAAAACAGATATTGATAGAGGTGGGCTACTTACGTCAGTGCGTGGTGCCACAAGTTTAAGGCCGGTTCCTAGAAGTATTGTTCAGCGGATGCTTCGGAGAGACGGTATTACGGATCCAGATTACCCTTTAGAATTGTGGGTTGGATTTGTTAAAACTCACATCGATGATTGTGGGTGTGGAGGCATGTTATACAGACCTAACATAATGGTTCTTGTTAGGCAGGAAATGTCTTTCCGAATCGATCTTCTTTCTAGTAGTTTAGATTTCGGGAAAGATGTCATGTCTTGGGACGATTTGACCTCAACCTACTGTGATGATGGTAATAATGTGTTGAATGCTAATGAGATCTCGTTTTGGCATATATCTGAAGAACTTCCCCAGGATGTCAGGCCTTTTGATCCATCTTCCAGGGAAATTCCTAAATATGATGACTATATGGCGTTGACATTAAGTGAGGCTGATGAAAATGTCCAAGTCATATTTTTGAGGCATGTGTTGAATTATGTTCTTGGATCTTACAAGCATAATAAACTCATTCTAGGTTCTAGAGACGTAAACGGAGAAGTTGAAGAGCGTACAAAGAGAGTCGAGGATTGCATGCTTCGATCAGGTATCGATTACTGTCATGAGTATGCTAAGACACACACAAAACCAAAGTTAGATGATGCTCAACCTTCAGAAAATGAGGGTTAGTGGTTCACAGTGAACAGTTTATAAACTTCTTTCCCGCTTTCTCTTTACAGTTTTTTCCATTCTTTCGTTTTTCCCTCGTCGTTGCAGGCGGAAGCCACTTACCGGTGCTTTTGGTTCTAGTCGCGCAACGAAATAAAAACATGTATTATTCGTACCGTTTTTTTTTTCATCAATAATCTTTCAGAATACTCTCGTTATCTAATGGAGAGGAGAAGTTTGAATAAACCAAATAAAAATTAAACCGTTATATAGTTTTGACATGTCTGTATATTAAAGCAACCAAGCTGAATTGTACTATAGTTTATTTATTTACCTTTCATTCAACTTAGTTATCGACTCTGCGTCTCTTTTGTTCTGGTTCGTCCTCCGTCCTGTCATCATCGGCCAGATTTTCCACTGCTTCACGATGTTCTTCTTGCTCTTTCTTGGCAAGTTCGATCTTCTTAAAATCTGAGTGGTAATCCTTAATAACTGAATCAACATCATCGATGTTCAATGGTCGCACATCGCCCATACTCTTGATCTTCTTAGTGACTTCCTTGATCTGATCATCAGTCAAGTCCAAGTTCAACTGTTCCACTCTTGCCTTGATGGCATTCCATCCGGTCAGCCTACTAGCGAAGTGAATATATCTAGAAAGACCAAAGTCTGCTGGATTGATAATCTCGTAAGTAGCAGGATTTGCAAGAATAGCCTTAGCATGCACGCCAGCCTTGTGTGTGAACGCACAAAAACCAGTGATTGGATTATTAAATGGAATATTCACCTTAACGGTCTCGGCAACCAAGGTCTCCAACTCACGTAGCTTGGTGAGCTTATACTTAGATTTGACGTAGTCTGGGGCTGAAACAACCATTCTGGCCATGAACCCACCAAGCGCGACGATACCATTTCTCTCACCAATACCCAAAACAGTGGTATCTATGAACTTTGAACCAGCCTCCAAGGCCGTATAAGCGTTGGCAATTGCGCAGCCAGTGTCGTTATGAAAATGAGTCTCTATATCGCAGCTCACACAAGACTTGATAGTACGCACAAGATCGTACACCTGTCTCGGGTTCGCACCTCCGACGGTATCGGCAATTCCAATACGATTCACACCAATCTTATCAACAGTGGTATATATATTCAATAAGTCAACCATGTCTGATCTGAAGGAGTCCTCCGTACTGAATCTAATCTCAAGGCCCTTGGACTTGACATATTCAATGACCTGGATGGCAGCATTAGTAATGAATGACATATCCTTACCATGAGAATATCTCTTCATAAACTGAGAGGTACCAATAAACACATTCACACCATCCACACCACACTCAACTGCGACCTTCGCATCATTTATGTTACATCTGATATGCGTCAACACCTTGCACTTCAAGCCCAGCTTACAAACCCTTTCAAGTTCGATCTTTGACTGTGGCGATGCCACAGGCGAAGTCAGCTCTATGTAATCAACACCGAAGTCACTAAGAGCCTTAGCAATCTTAACCTTCGATTCCAACGTATAGAAAGCATTGGCGAACTGCTCACCTTCTCTGAGAGTAGTATCTATAATCTCAAAGCTATTCACGTTAGACAGGAAATCACTAGGATTTGGTCCATAAGGGTTCTTGTTATTAATGCTCATTATAGTTTTTTCAATTATATTTGGTATGATAAATTGCGGCTTTTATGTATTGTAAGTTTAGAAAAAAATGATGATAGCTAATCAACTAAAACTGTAAATCAATTCTGAATGCAGGAAATGCGAACACCAATGTTAATCTAGGATAGATTCTTGCGGAGGATAGAAATTTTTATTGTAATGGCAACAAAGGATAACCGTGAGCTTAACGCATCCGCCTAGAAAAAAGGAGATTGCTTATGTATATATATACACTCAGTTGCATAGATCATAGTACCGAAATGAAAAAAATTTTCCGATTTCTCGTAATTTTCAAAAATGGGTCACACTTTTTCCCCTCCAAGCCCAAATTGCTTTATCGCAGGCCTGGGGAAGCGGCTATAAAGAACACAACACAATTCCGAAAATTTTTTGTATGCTTTTTCAATGAGTCAATCGCGGTGGACACCAAATTTAGCTTTCGCTGCTGGACATGAATTTTACTTTCAAGTACTTTGAGCACAAAGTTAAGAGCCTTCCTTCTCTTCGATCCATTAACAACATATATCAACATGCTCAGAAACATTGCCCCGAAACTTTAGAATCTTTTATTTTTCTCCTTCAAGGGGTTTGGTTGCTTAGATATGTAATTTGTTTGCTTCGTCGATCGACTGGCATACAAATCTTATCGGCCCCTTTGTCCAGCCTCTCCCTTGTTATTTCGGCCCGCTTTGACTAATAATAAATCGCGGTGATTTTTTTTCCTTCATCATACATAATGCTCCATAATATTTTCCTAATTCGGCCCTTCCGACTGACCCCAGTTGTCTTGACTTTCCTTCAACTGCATTATTTAAATTTTCACCGAATTTTGTTTCCCACTTCATATTACAAATAATTTCCACACGACCTTTTCCAAATGACCTCGCAACATGGAATTTTGCTCTTTTCATTTTCCTCTGTTACATCGGTCGACCTTCAGATTTCTGTTATTCAAAGTTAGCTAGCTTTCTGGCATCAAAAATGTATATCATCTTTTTTGTCCTATAATTTTGGCGAGCATTTATTCCTTGCATATTCATAGATTTTTTCCTGCTTTTCTCCCTTTAAATGTCGTTAAAAAGCTGCACATAATGTTCCTGTCCGTTTTTCATTGAAGTAAAGTTCAAAGACGATTTTTTTTTTTTTTCACCCACGTTCTCCCTAGCTTCTTCTTTCTCAGAAGCCACATTTCACGCAATTTTAATGTCAAAAACGTGATTTTTTTTTCTGAGTTATCAGTCGATAGTCGGGTCGCACAATTATACATATATACTCGTTTGTTTTTTGAAAAGTTTGGGTTAAGCTTCCACTTCCAGTCCAATTTAAGGTGTGGTGCCTTGTATTTAAAAGTATAGTCATAGGTTGTATTTTGTTATAAGTGTCCATGGAGGATATTCTTTAGGATTTTATTTGTTATCTTGGGAAAAAAGTATTAGAATATGAGTAATTTTAGAAGCAAATTCTGACCTATAACACTTTACTCCTTAATAATAGAGCTAAATAACCTAGCAGTCGGGAAGGCCCAGATATTTAGTTATAAATATATATATATATATTGCGGTATGTGCAAGGAGATAATTGTCTTTAGTGGTAGTAGCATATAAGACGTTATGATATTTTATATTTAATTATCTCACACATTACCTTTGTTTTTGCTAATTTCAAATATTTTATCATAATATCAAAGCAGACCATTCTCAACTTCTGTGAGATCGAACAAGGAATAATCACATGTTATACAAATAAGTACATAAATGAATGAGTGAACTGGAAAGCGAATTCTTAATAAATTATGGAATCTATTTTGGCTAATGTCTGGATAGCACAAAAAGCTTATTATGGAGAGTTGAAGATAATTTGGAAAATTAAGGGAGTGGAGTATTTAAGGCAACGTACATAAATTTCACAAAGCGTTTGAAATTTAGAACGGATGGTCTATACTATACTATACTATATATTTTTGTTGAGATGGAGATAGTCTGGAAATCTCATTATAAATTGTTGAAGATGAGGTTTTGAAAACAAGGAAGCGGTGTAGTCTGAATTTAAAGTACATAAATTTTGGACTGCATTTGAGACTTGGTTTGGTACTGGTACACTAATAATGGAAGGTCTATATAATATAATATATTTTTGCTAAGGTGTGGATAGTCTGGGAAGCTTTTAAAAAATTGTTGAAGGTGGATTGGTGGATTTGAGCAACGAATTGCAAATATTTTAACAAGCAGAAAATGAGCGAATACTAAATATGAGTCTTCCTTTTTGAAAAACAAAAGATGAAGATAGAAACGAATAAAGAATAACTAAAAAAAGTGTTAACGAGGAACAAATAAAGAAGAACTAAGACTTCAAGAGCATAAGCTTTGATAGAAGTTTTAGCTAACAGAAAGTTTAAGAAGAAAACAATAGTATTCTATTGCAAGTGTTAATTGGTAATCCTTAATGATATAAGATTACGCAATTCTAATCCTAACTGAAACTGATTCTTCCTTTAAAGTTTGATATCAACTAGTTGAGTTTATTAATTGTCAAGAAACTAAAGAAAGCAAAAGAATGGAAGCAAAAGAACATATGAGATAAAAGAAGAATAAAGTAATTAAGGGTAAAGTAAGAGATAGATAAAGAACTATTTAGCCTACGTAGAGAGGTTTTCTGGTGTAAATAAGTATTTGTAGCAACTTAGAGTGTATATGACAGCTCTATTACAGCAAGTTATCCGTTTGATAACATAACTTGGCAAATTACAAACGTTCATAAAGGGGTGCCCTATCTATATTTTAACCCTGTTTCGAATTAGTCTAGCTATTTTATTGTTCAACACTTCCTATCAGAGTATATAGATTATGGACCTTATATGTATCTGCTTCATGCATCTATATCCCCATGAATTAACACTACCGTGGGCGCATATGCCCTTAGTTATAGACGAAATTGGCCAGATAATTCGGATATAGAAATGGTTTCTGTTGCATAGAATGACCTCCATAACCATAAGAGGTCCCTGCATGACCTATCATTTTCCCATCGAGAACACGTACGTGACGTTACTTTTAGTATCAGCTGAAGTTTTACTTCAAGAGGGATTTCCTTAATCTAATATATTGAAATAAAAATAAAGGAAAAAGTAGTACATACATGAAAGAAATAATTTTCTGCAGAGTAGAACAGGACATTCTTGGCTGAAATTTAATAACTGGCAGAAATCTATCTTAGGAGAAAATTTGAACTAATTAAAAAAATATCTGTCTAGACATTGATTTGATCCACATTTTATAAATCAAACACCATCTGAACCCCAATAATAACGATTCCAACATTATAAATCATAAATTGCGACACTTTCGCATCTATTTAGATTATATTGTAACATACTTTATACATAATACATAGACTACTTTAATCTTTAGTAGTTTATCTTATTTCTTATAAACTACCACTTGAACTACTTTCTATTTCAAAGATGTGATATAATTTAGGTACACATCAAAGCATGCCTTTAATAACTTCTGTGAGGGATCGAACAAGGAATAAT